>JAXGGA010010141.1:0-48239 GCA_038373865.1 Uloborus plumipes
GTTTTATTGAATCGTAATTAAAAATTTGCATTTCTGCATCTAAAATTGTAGGTAAGATTTTTTAAAGTGATTTTATAAAATGTGTCATTTGAGTCATCAGATCGGAAACACGCTCTAAAATGCGCAGTTTTTTTATTTTAAAAATTATTTTACATATAAGTATAGTCCTTTATTACAAGTGAAAAAACCACGCGTTTGATTTTGGTTTAATGCGATCGACTCGGAAATAAAAAAAAACTGTCCGTTTGTCAGATCGGTAACAGTCAGAGCGGTAACATTGAAAAACAGCGAATATGTTACAGAACTAACTCACACGTTTCAGAATTATAAAAAGCAAAAATCTTAGATTTTAGCCATATATATTGAACATTTTTGTTCTTAAAAAAATGAAAAGCAATGAGTTTTAGTATAATTGCTTCATTTGTGGTTTGTATGACCTAACAATAGAAGTTAGTAAAATAAGAAAAAATGACACTGCAGAAATTAAGTTAATTATTATTATTTTATTTGTTTATTTATTTTTTTTTTTTTTTGGTGCTTCAATTTCTCATAACTTCGCTAAATAACTAGATAATAACTAGCATGCTAAATTTGAATTTCTGATCAAGAAATTAAATTTCCTGCAACTAATCAAAGGAAAGTAAGCAGCAGAGTTGTGTGTTGAAAAGTTGAAGTTGTGTGTTGTTTCAAAACAAAACAAATGTTTTATTAGCTTGGATTTGGTAATCTCATAATTTATTTTATCTAAAAACCTTATCGCTCATTTTTATTTCCAAGAAATGCTTTTTTATAATGAAATTTGATTTTTTAGCCTAATATATATATTTTAATATAATTATCTTAATTCTATGTTAAACATGCAAGGAAATGATATCATATTTAGAGATGTTAACGAAGACTGAAAGCATAAACTCTAATATGTAACTCATATTAACATCAGATCTGTAACATTCATCAGATCTGTAACGGCTTAAAAGTGAGTAATCTAAGGAGGGGGTAAATAACTTCCTTGACCTCCCCCTCTTATTTTCTTGCATTTAGACCCAATTTAGACTTAAAATCCAATATTAGTTTTTTTCTGCAAAAAAAATTTTTTCAGAAAACCCCAACTTCAAATTGGCACTTTTCTAAATATTGGCTCACAAACCAATGCTATTTAGGTTCTTCGTCTGCTTGGCACCGATTTGTTCTTTTGCAAGCCAAACACGTAATGGACATCGCCAATTGCCGCATTTCTTTGTTTGCACCCTATCTCTCCGTGAAAGCAGTACAGTAAACTTTGCTTAATACATACTTGAGCTGGAGTCTTCCCATGCTTTGCACAAATAGGCTTCAATTTTTCATCATCTAGAAGACATTGCTTCGGAGCACCCCTATAATAATGAAACTAACTGTATTTCACATTAGTTTATTTCTTAACACTTAGAAGAGAGCCAAACTAAGATCTTAATGTAGCCTTTTTTAAGCATATATATCTATGGTAAAGGGATAGGATACTACGATACTTAACCCATTAACAGTTTCGTTTTTTTTAACAGAATTCAGTCTAAAAAATTTCACTTTTTCTTTAAACACTTACCAACCAAAATAGAAAAACACAGTAATATACAAATTATCTTTTACTGGACGCCTATCACCATCCATACGAATAATTTATTACTCAATAGAAAGGATTCGGGCGAAGCAGTGTATGCGAAATAATTCAGATTGCCCGTGCGGCGTACGGACAAATCAGTAAAGGCCCGAAAGTCATTCCCGTACGCAGTACGGTTAAAACAGGGAAGAGGTGAAAAATGTAAAAATGCGCACACCTGACAAAATTAGAAACTGCATACAAATGATTATGTTCAGTGAACTTTCTGTCAAAAGTGATAGAAATACCAGCATGTTGGAAATATTGTAATGAAATTCTACAAGTACACAAGTGAACTAGCAAGTCATTCTGCTAAGTCTTAAAATAGTATGCCTTATAAGGCTCCTCTGAAAAGAAGAGCTATGAATTTGACAACCTTTTCCACTTTTTGGGTAGTAGGAAAGGGTAATTGCAGCGGCTTTGAGTTGGAATACTTTTACAAAGCGTCTACAAAAGTAACTGTGCCGATTGTAATTCCCTAGTACCTGACGATAGACCAATCATTTTCTTCGTTGGACTTCCAACTTAAAAGAGCACTTGACTCATTCTAGCGATCAGTGAAAAATGTAGTTAGATTTTGCACGATACATATTGCTTAAAATGATATGTCTAGAAAAAGATGGGCGATTTCGATCTGACAACATTTCGAATGTTAAATTAACACATAACCCGAATCATTTACATGCAAGTAAACAAATGGCTAAATTGGTAATTAAAATTTTAAAGTTATCTAATATTGAAAGAGAAAGTAAATAAAAATTTGCTTCTATATTTGCGACAACCGTGAATTTAAGCATAAAGATAAAATCGATCTGATTTATGGAAAGACAAATCTTAGTTTTAAAAAGTTGCTCACGCGTCTGAGTGTGTTGATAAGTTACTGTAATGAGTAGAGTCACCTATTTATACAAAAGATGCAAGTTTAACTGAACTTTTATATTTCGCCCAAATAATAATGTATGGTTATTTAAAAACATTGTAAGCCTCAAACGCTCATAAAAATTGGCCGAAAATGCGAAGGGATGCACCGATAAGCAATTTGGCAGATTACCGATTAATCGGCTGTTGATAAAATCTGCCGATTAATGATCAGGATGATTATTTGTAATCCTATCATCACTTGTTTTACTATTCTGATTTTAGAAATAGTTACTAATTTATTATGAGAGAATATGTATTTTTCCATTTTCTTAATTTTACTTTTAATTTAAATTTATTTTTCCGTTATCAGTAACCATTTAAATCAAGAACTTTATTCTTTGTAAAAACTAGAAGTTACCTAAAAGCACTATGTAAAGATAGAAGTATCCCCGTAAGAAAATTGTCTACATAACGTATATTTATTCAAAATGGGAAATAAATTCATAAAAAACCATAAAAACCGTGCGCATAGTTCTTTTTAAATTTTTCCATTATTTCAATTATTTATTTTGTTTTTACTTAAGGCAATTTTAAAGTAATTTTTTTTAAAACATATTGTTTTTACATATTTTTTTAAGCATATTTTGTTTAAAACATAATTCGAGCATGCGGTTGCTTCGAGATACCCTATCAATATTCACATATACCCATCCAAGTTCAAGAGTTTTTTACCAGGACATGTCACTTAGCTCCGTCTTAATCATTCGTATCCGACGATATCATTTCGTCGTGTTTTGCACAAAAACATAGGATCGTTGCATTTTGCAGTAAAAGCAGAAGTTTTTAAAAAATTGAAAATTGAAAATAAGAATGATAAATGTAATAGCAGATAAGATAAGCATGAGACATGCATGACATTTCGAACTTTTCGCACTTTTAAATGCGCTCCAGAGTAAAGGTTGGCTCATATAATCACAGATTTAAAATTTGCGTTTGTGAAGACAGGGTGAAAAGCCCTGTTGTGAACGAACAATAACGTAACTTTCAACTATACAGAAATTTCCTAATATCCTCAGTAGAATGTGTTTATCTGATCAGTGATATACTTACATTCCCATCTGTACCATTAATTCAACATATCCTGGAGATCCAAGAGGACCATACGCAGTGAAAGCAATATTCAGCTTTTTGCAAATGTCTTGCAACTCATATTGGGGAAGATAAGCATGACACTCAACCTGCAACAGAAAGTTAGATTTAAATTTTCGTAAAGTTTTAAGAGCCAGTGCAATTCTTTAAAGGTGTAAAAGCGCTAAGTCACTACGCAAGACTGGCTTTTTGATGTATTAGACAAACAAGTTAAATTTTACTTAAAGTTATAAATAAGTTGAAGATATTTTCCAGCCTCTCATACAACACAACGTTAAATTTTAGCACAACTGAACTAAATTCTTTGAATGTTCTTAATTGGTCCAGCAACTAGCCGAGATGGCTAAATTTTAATCTGAACTAGAATTAAAACCTGAAAGAAATTTTTTACCCGATAAACTTTTATAATTCAGTGGCTTTTTTATCTCTTTTGCAACAGTTAAAGTATTTTCTGCACTTCAAAGTTATTAAATTCTAAATTTAATTTTTTTCAATTGTGGAAGAGTATAATCTACAATTACTCCAGTATTTAAACATTACGGAATTTTTTTTCACGATAAAACCTTCACTATAAAAAAGTTACACATTAAAATTACTTATTAGTTCTCATCTGCATGTGCGATGATTTGAAAAAAAAAAAAAAAAAAGGACTGTTTACAAGCATTTAGAGTAACTTTTTAGACCTTAAATTACCTGTAAATTGGCAGGTTTAATTGTTGCTTGTTCATATATTCGTTGAATTTGTAGACTGTTGAAGTTTGAGAGTCCAATGGATTTTACTAAACCTTCGTCAACAAGTTCTTCCATCGCCTATGTAAAAAAATTAATATCCAATAGTAGCTGCGACAGTAAGAATTAAAAGTTACCTAAAACTGAAATACGAAAATTCGTGAAGTTTAAGTAACAATTTTAGAGTTATGTACGTTTTTATTACACAGTATCAAGACTTTAAATACACAGAGTATCTAAGTTTGGTAGACTTTCAAACTGAAATTTTGAACAAAGAAGCAAACCTTCACTTCATAAACTTAAAAATATTGAACAAGTGTCTTTATAAGTGGATTTTAAACTATTGCTGTAAAAAGGAATTCTCGTTGAGGCAATTTGTAGAGCAATTTAATTCCCATTAAAAATAATTAAGACCAATGGGCAGCAAAATTTAAATTGTAAAACCTAACCGAACCGTTTTAATTCCAGAATTGCAAATTAGAGTATGCAGTCCAGAAGACAGACATGTTCTATAATCAGTTAAATTCGTTTTTTCGTCTAGAAAAATTTTTTTTAAAGAAATATTAAACCTTTTCACAGTAGTGGTGCCCGACTTACGGTCTATGGGCAACATTCTGATCGCAAAATTGACCCACGTGGAACGCTGTTTCGTTAAGTGTCTCAAATCAAAAACAGTGATCAGTCAAAAATTCAAATAAAAAAAATTTGAAATTTGTTTCTGGAAAACAGATGAAATAAATAAAATCAGAGTCGAGAAATTTTGAAAATCACTTTTATAATTAACTCTTTTCCTTGTTTTCATAAGTTAATTAGTTAAATATTTAATGTACAATTTTGTAAGTGTTCCGGCTCGCGGGAATCTTAAATACGAGTTACGGCCCTCTAGTTAGAAAAGGGTGGGCGCCACTGATTTACAGCAAATAGTAGCAATTTTGTCTTTAACCAATCAGAACACAGTATTTAAATCTTAGTATTTTGCAAAAATAACTCTGAAAACGGATATTATGTTTTTCAGCTCGATTAGGCAGAACTGGAATGTAAAACATTTAACATACAACTTTTTGAAATAATTATACTTCCGTTCTGTTACACTTTTAACTTTAATCATTTCGTTTGAGAAATTCCATACACTTCCAAATTTACGACTTAAGAATTTCATAGCTTAAAAAGATCTCAATGCAAAGTAAATATAGGATTCACTTTTTATAGTTCTAAGAGTACTTTATTTAGAAGACAATACAACAGCAAATTTGATGACGAAGCTTAATTTCAATTATTAAAATCTTAAGTTACACCTTATAATCCTTAATTTTGCTAAACGACTCAACTTCTTACTTTCCAAGTTTTCACTAAGTCGACAGTATAGTCTCCTTGGTAAGTTCCAGTCTCATCCACGCTGTAAACTTCTTCGTCTGTTTCTGTTCTCTGAAAAGAAAATTTTTAAAATCGAATGCCTACCAACATTAACAGCAATAATCTGAGAAACTCACGCCTAGCATTATGAGATGATTCATGACCTCTCAGATTTTTTCCCAAAAATTACCAAATGTTAATTATCTTATTGAAAGACCAAATCCAGAATGTTTTGTTCTAAAGTTGAGTTGTTTAGTTTTTATGGACCCCTAAAGGTGAGGCATCAAAAATTTAGCGGATTTTCGTGACATGGAAGTTGGTGTGAGCCAAAACTCTTACCAGGAACTGTTTAACTCCAATTTTCTTTTTGTATATGGAATATGGAAGGTTCAAACTTTACAAAATGAATGTTAAATTTGTGGTAAGTTGTTGCCGTAAGGTCAGTGAAGGCCCTCAAAACAAGGCATTTGACGTTTTTTTTTTAGCGTTTTTGAGGTCCCAAAACAGCTTGTACATTTTAGTTGGCACGGCAAAAGTAGTGTCGTTTGAAAGACCAGTGTAAGCACTTTAAAATAATGTATAAATAACCGAGGAAAGTTCAACGTGCTTTTAGTTGCGCAAGGCCGAAATATGAAAAATGTCATATTTTACCGATATTCAAACTGTCATAACTCTTCTGTAAACAACATATTGAAATATCTTTTTGCCAATGTCATACTCTATTCTTTGTCTTAACAGAACAGTTGAGTCCTTTGAGGCGAAATGTGAAAATTGTTTTTACAAAAAATGCACAGGAAAAAATAAATTTTTTGTAATTTTTTTTTTACATTTCGCCTCAAAGGACTCAACTGTTCTGTTAAGACAAATAGAGTATGACATTGGCAAAAAAAATATTTCAATATGTTGTTGGCAGAGGGAGTTATGACCGTTTCACTATTGGTAAAATATGACATTTTTCATGTTTCGACCTTACGCAACTAAAAGCACAATGAACTTTCCTTGCTTATTTATACATTTTAAAGTGCTTACACTGATCTTTCAAACGGCACTACTTTTGCCGTGTCAACTGAAATGTACAAGCTGTTTTTGGACCTCAAAAAGGCTAAAAAACGTCAAAAATGCCTTGTTTTGAGGGCCTTCACTGACCTTACGGCAACAACTTATCAAATTTAACATTCATTTTGTAAAGTTTCAACCTTCTATATTCCATATACAAAAAGAAAATTGGAGTTCAACAGTTCCTGGTAAGAGTTTTGGCTCACGGCAACTTCCATGTCTTGAAAATCCGCTTAATTTTTGATGCCGCACCTTCATCTTTAGGGGTCCATAAAAACTAAACAACTCAACTTTAGAGCAAAACATTCTGCATTTGGTCTTTCAATAAGATAAACATTTCGTAATTTTTTGTTAAAAATCTGAGACGTCATGAATCACAGGCGTGACACTCGCATATTCTTGCTCTTAAGAGCAGACGTACATAAGGTTATGTAGTTTCACAAAATCCAAGTTTTATAAGACTATATACGTTTCTTCATGAAATAAAAAATAGACAAGGAGACAACAAACACATTACTTAGCATTGCAACTTATCTAGTAATAACTTTCCCTAAAAGCTAATTCACTTATGGAAGAGTAATAGAGAAGTTTTAAGAGGTAAAAATATACTTGTTCATTAACTACATTAATTTTTTGTTTAGAATTTCTTCAAATTTAAGCATGTCCAAAATTTCGGAAAAGAGTTTCGATTTTTAGATCTTATGACACCATAATTTTTCATAAACAAGCTTCTTCCGGAACTAAACAAGCTTACTTTCCCGTATACCAACTAAGAACGAATACAAGGGAGGAATGATGGGGGAAATCGCCCTGCTCTTGAGGGACTTGAGAGTTACAATGTTTTGGAACTGCAGTTTTAAAAACTGAAGTGTAGTTAAATTTTGATTACTTTGGGGTAAGAAGAAAAGTTGAAAGATTTCCCTGGGGAAATTTTTTGAAACTGAAGTTCCACAAAATTAAAATTTCGACTACCTATGATGTTAGGGGGATGTTCAAACATTCTGAAAAAATTATGAATCCTCCCTTGATACTAACATTGAACGTTTAGCATCCGATCAGTACTTTCAATTCTATAAGACTGCAATTTGTATGTCCTCGCCGATGTATTTCGAGCTGCTCACTCAAAAGTTATTAAAAGGTAAAGGTATTTGAACTGTTCGAAATTTGATTTTTCAAATTAAAAAGGCAAACGCGGGAAAGAGGTTCTGTTAAAATTTGACTGTTCATTTTAAAGTTAAGAGATCAGAATGACAGGGACAGACCGACACGGGCATTTTCCCCGTCTCAGTCTTACTTTTCCAATTGAATTTAATTTTTAATTTTGACTTTTTTTTACTTTGTGATAGTTTTACAATGCATTAATACTTTCCGGTCTAAGCCCGAGCTCAGCTCGGGGTCAAGTTTGATCTACTGTTGCTCTGAAAATACGTTTTTTTTTTTTTCGTTTCAATCCTTTTCAGATATTATCTATGGACCTTTTAATTTCTTAAAATATATATAGATGGCACCACCAATCAGAATTAACTCCAGGAGACATAGAATCGAAGCTTATACGAGTTAGTGCAAGCGTGCGACAGTGTAAATCCGTGTTTTGAAATGTACCACACCAAAGCAAATTTTGCTAAATAATGTGTATTTGAAAATTAAATCTTTTTTAAAATATTTGTTCAAGATTTGGGTAAGTTTAATTAAATTTGTACATATTTTCATGGTCAAAAATGATATTTTCCCATGCGGAACTTTTTTTTTCAAGTTCGAAATGTGCATTTTCGACAATTTCTTACTAAATATTGATTGTTGTTTCACTTAAATAGGTCTTTGATCATAAAAGAAAACATTTTGAAGTATTTAATAAAATTAAAATTACCAACATTAACTTTTTCCAAGTATTTTTTACTAAATCATGAAAAGCGACAAAACCCCCCAGTCTGGAGGGAGATGCGCCGTCGAAAAGGCTCGGACCTAAAAGTGTTAAGCTACCTTTCATGTTTTTCTCTTCCCGTATTTTTAAGGAATAGTAGGCTAAAATATTACAATTTTAAAGAGAAACTATTAAATTACTGTATTATGTGTTAAGAACTAAGAATTTGTTAAAGCACTAACATAATCTTATGAAAATTCAAATTAAAAATCCTGAATGCGTTGATTTGGGCAGTTAATTTAACCCGTATCAGGGGACGTGAGGTCTCACAGACCCATCAAATATTCATCCTCGCACTCCTAATACATGCTGTGTCCAAATAAGTTGTTTCTCACATAGACATTTGAAACGCTCTCTCGTCGCGCGCTAACTAGATAAATCACCCTACGTATCCTCGAAGTAGAAAATGATTCTTCCTTGAACTTCGCGCCACCGCCATTTGGTGATCGGATTTTCACTTTCATTTCCCGTGTAACCCATCACAACAATTATGATAAAGAAAGACAGCATTTCCTGGCACAGTCCCTTGCCGAGTTATACTAAGCAGGGGACTTGCCCCCTGTCAGAAAAACACAGACTTCAATTGGCCCTCTTTCGAGCAAAGATTAATTTCCTGAACAATATTATAATTATACGAACATTTCAAAAAAGCAATCCTGGACAGATTACGTATGGAGAATGACGAGTTTACAGAGAATCACCAACATATATGGATAACGGATTAGAAGAGATACTAATCTGGTTACCTTCGACGCCATAGGACAATGGATCAAGTAGAGGTCAGCATACGAGAGCTGTAAGTTAACCAACGATTTCTTGCAGAAATATTTCACGTCCTTAGTATGAAGGCCATTCACAGGAAGCTGCAAGTATAATTCCAGCTTTAATTCAAGCAGTCAGATAGTATACTAGAATCAAATAGTAAAAACTGAGCAGACTCATTACTTGTTCTTGCCATAAGTCCTGTAGTAACTACTAACGTCAATAAAGTGACACGAGTTTTGCTTAGAAAATAGTTATTTTCAACTGATAATTTAGTTTAAAATCTATCCCAAATATCTTTGTTATATGCTTTTAATGGATTAGTTTTGGCAAGCTTCAGTGTGAAAATCAGAATTATTCAAACATAACTTTGGAATTAAACTCATTTTACCACGGAAAAGTGAAACCAAGATTTTGTAGATTGTTACGGTAGTGAACAAAGACGATGAATCACTAATCACTAAGTTGTGTTTTATCAACTTAGTTTGCTATTGCTATTCTATTGCACAAAGTCATTTTGTACGTTCAAAAAGGTTGAGATTAATAGTATTTTCATGTATTTGATTTATACGAGCTGCTTTTGGAAATTGCAAACTAGATTTTTCTTTCCAAATTAACACTTGATAGTTTAAAGTGTTTAATGTAGAAAGCACGACATCTTTTAGAAATTACGAGAAAGTTTAGTTTTCGTAAGTTATATAAACCTCAACTACTTATTAAGAATCTCAGTATTTAGTTATGTTCTGTGACACTAAATGTTAGGAATGCACCGATTGATTTGCCACTTTATCAACGGGGAAAATAGGTCAATTAATAGATTTTAAAACTAGCAGTTAATGTTTGAAAAGGACTTGACAGTTCATTCGCGGAATAGCTAGACTAAATATAAACAAATAATTGCGACATTTGATTTCTTTAATCACGTGTTTGGCTCGGACAAAGACAAATTGTCGCCGAATAGACGGCGAATCCTAATGGTTCACTTTTTCCGTTACCAGAGAAAATCCCCAAAATTAGCATAGCGGTAAACCTTCTGTCAACTTGTTTTCTTTCAGTCTAGCTTTTTCACGAATGGACTTTAGTAGCTTCATTAACTTTGCAACAGTAGCAGTTTATACCAAGAGATGGTTTGCGTGTATTTTCTATTTACGACAAAAAAAAAAGGATTTCTAAAAGCTTATTTCAGAAAATCAAAATTTCAATCAGCCAAAAAATCTTTTAAATTTCATCTGAAGAGAAAGTAGATTTAATTTAGCGTTTCTCCTATGAACGCATGCCATCTGGAAAGTTCTGTTTTAATACTTAAAATCTAAAAAATAGAACAAAAGGATGACAATCTTACCTTAGTGGTAATGAACAAATCCTTTCTTTCCACAACGCCTTTGTTGAAGATCTTTTGCAGAGCTTTTCCAACGATAGGTTCGTTTCGATAGAGGTAAGCCGTGTCGATATGGCGATATCCTGCATCAACAGCGGCTTCGAGCGCCAATGTAAGGGATTCTTCCTCTTCAGCCTTTAAAGGAAAGTTTCGAAAAATAGAAACTATTGCTGAAAAGTAAATTGACTTTGAAAAGAAGGCTTTATGTCCCAAATTGTTTTGCAAATTTTGAAAATCAGTAGATGCTGCAGTGGCTCATTTAGGCGTAGGAGCCCTATGAAAACAGTTTCCGATTGTAGGTACCATCTGTCGGCCTCTCAGCGAAGTACAAGTAGAATTTAATAGCTTTAGGATAATTGTCATATAGGATTCATAATGCTAAATTAATATAAGCGGGACTTCTGAGTCCCGTCGAAGCATAAAGGGCTAAAGAAACAAAACTGTGCAACTGACTTTTTGCAATCTTAAACTGGAGTGACTGTCAGTCAAGACCTAAAAAGCTTTTTTATACCCTAAGTTTAGGGACACTCCACTGTGTCAATTGACACAAGCATGACCAGTGCAATTATTAAATACCAATACTTAAGTATTGTAGATAAAGTTTTGATGAAAAGTTTCCTCCAATCAAAATGGGCTCACAACTGCTTTTTTGATATATCATAGGAATATCAGCTTCAGTTTCTTTGCGCTAGAAAGCAAAGATTGAAAGAAAAACAAAAGTTTCAAAACTAATTGTGCAGTTCTTTGAATTTTTTTTCAGTACACGATTTTAAAATCTGAATGAAAGCTAACATGCAACTAATTTTCACTATAGATGAAGTTTCATTTTCTGTTCTGAAACTTTAAAAAACTCGCAAATGTACTGTCTTCGTTGTATAAATTGGAGACGCCTGAAAGAGTGTGGAACAAGATTGACACCGATCAATCATAAAAACTTATAAGCTGAACAATATTAAAGAGATTACTTTTAAGAGCAAACTACTTTGTGGCGACGCAGAATATTCTGCTTTAATTGAAGCTGGATATCAGTTCAGTACTGCGTGCTTTCTATCGCAAAGTAAATTTTACTTTTTAATCTTCACATACATTCGTGTTTTTTTTTATCTATTTGAGGGGAAATCCCTAAAAACTTCTCAAATATAATGAAAAACTCCACAACTGGGTTTAACTCATCCTTACATACAGATTTGACAGTCAATCTTTTTCACTACCCTTTTTTCGCAGTGCTGGAGCCCCCATTTGACCCTCCCTCCCCTAGGGGAGAAAAAATTGGTTTATTCATGCAAAAATGAAGTTATATAATTTTCAAAAGCATTGATTACAGCAGGTAAAATTGGCTGAAAATTTCAGCTCTTACATAAAAGTTTAAGATTGTCAAAAAAAAAAAAAAAATCCATTTTTGATTTTTAAATTTGGAGTAAGTTTTACAACATACCATCTGCCCCGCTTAAAATATTTGATTAAGCGAGGTATTTGTTTAAGCGGGGATCTAACATTGCGTTTATGGCAAAGGGAAGCATTCAGTTTCAGGATGTTTTATATTTGTATAAGCGGGGTATTCGGTTATCCGATTAAGCAGAGACTACAGTAATTTTTGTTCTGCCACATATTGGTGTTGATTGAACTTAAAAGAAAATGACTCAAGCGATTTCAATTCAAAAAATTTGGAAAAATATTTTAATTGGTGGTTTCGCAGTCCAACCACCGTCCTTCAAGGGCTAAAATATTCTTGGATCAGTATTTTCATTTAAATATTACTCTAAAATGTCAGTAGTACGGTTTCTTTAACAAACAGTTAACATGAAAGATTGTTCCTTATTAAGTAGCAAATAAATAATTTCTTAAAGTAAAAAAAAAATTCTGAATGAACCAAGCTATTTTATTTCTTCAGTACCACATGTGAAATTAAATGTCAAAAGATATCGTTAAGCATTCTCAAACTCAGAGTTTCTGTGAAACCAACATGAGTAGCAATAGAAGTAGCATAGAGAAAATTGTTTGACTTTTAAACCATTTGCCCTCGTCAACTCGTTATTGAAAAAAAGAAATGCGTCAAAGTTGGGTCACATTTTAAGAAAAGTCGCCAAATTTAGCAAGAAATTAAACATTCTGGAAATTATGATCCGAGTGTGGATCTGGATATCTTAGAACGTTAACGAATCAACAGCTTAGTTCTCTCCAGCTAAATATGCCTCATCCTGTTAAGTGTCACTCAACTTTAACTTAAAGTCTAAATTTCAATAACGGAGGGAGAGGGGAACATTATGCGTCAAACACGTTTTACAAACTCTATACTCTTTCAATTACAACTTCGATTTTTTTTTTTTAAATTTTACATTAAGGTATACTACAAATGTGTTACTACAATTTGAACTTTTCAAATTCACTTGTTAATTCTAGGAAAAAATGAGAACATTACAATTTCATTAAATGCTTTTAGTAAGAATTTCTTACTAGTTTAGATTTAATAAAATATTTTCCTATGCGCTAAGGCAAAGTTAAAATGCTTCGGAATCTAAGAGTAATTTAAACAAAGAACATATTTAATGTTTTCCAGCTTTCAATACAGTAACTAAAGCTTATGGTAAATCGACAATAAAAATATACGATTTTTTTAAAACATAAAACGTTCTTTGAAAAGACTTACCAGTGAAGTTCCAAATCCAATTATAGGCATTTTGTTCCCGTCTGAAAATTCAATTTTCTTGCTTGCATTTATGCAACTGGTTGATCTGAATAAAAAATCATTTCGAAGCATTGTACCGTAGGGTTAAGTTATCCATACTTTATCATATGCATCATTTAACAATCTTTTGTATTTTAGAAAAACTATAACACGTAAGATAAGAGGAAAGGTGTGATGTCAGCATTAACTTTGTTATACAAAAATCAGAACCGAACAAGTAGTAAACTTTATTTTAAGAGCGATGTCGCACAAAATCAGCTATATAAAACTTGAACTTTCTCGTTTTACCTTACTTGAAATTCTTTTTGTGGTGCCACTGATATTTTCGGCAAAAAATTTATTTTAATATAGCTAAAAATAAATCCAGTTTCCATTCCTAGGTTTTGTAAAATGCTTGCATTTAATTTATGGTGTAAGGAATCTGTTGTAAGCAGAAAATATCTTGCTAAATCTAACGTTTTTAAAGTTTTTGTTTAAGGTTTCAATATACCGATAACTTTATATTTTCTCAACTCCAGTATCAGAGACTGCGACGTCTGTCGCAGATTCTTGAGAAAGGCTTCAGACAATTTCTTAACTGTGGTAGAAAATGGAAGTAAAAAAATCTTTCATTTCAGCAAATCAAGATTGGTACTGTATTTTTGAAGCTAAAATCCCTAAGTTGCAAGTACTTGTTTTAACTCCTATTTAAACGTTTTCCGATGCCGATTTATATTTCGGGATTAAATTTCCATTTATCTTCTAGACCATTTTATAATTTTTCATTTGTGTTGAAGAATGCTGAAAAAACTTCACATACTGCGTCCCCAACTCACAACTGCGCACACTAAGAGTGAGTCGAAAAACACTAATTTCGTTGATGGATTGTGCGAAAAAAAGTCAGTGTGTGGGGGGCCAAGTGCACACAAAAAAAGGAAATTTTTTCGTGCAATTTCTTGATCTGCCGCAATCTCTGAAGTTTCAACCAAATGCAGTTTTTGATGCTTAAAGCAAATTTAGAAAGATTTTTTTTCTCTCGTATTTTCGATAACTGAAGGGTTTGGAGGATGAAGGGGCTATGTTACATTTTTTGAAAATACACTAGACAATGGTAAGCAATGACAGTGGTGGCTGAAGGTCTCGCAGGGCCCTGGGCGAAAATCACCCCCCCCCTCCCCTCGAATAAAAAAATAAATCTAAGTGCTTTCCATCTCAAGAGCGATGTCGAGGAGGGTTAATGCAGGATTATGCCAGAAGAGGTTCCGTCTGCCGGGGCGATTTTTTGCCTCCTTTAGGCACAAATATTGGAAAAAAACATGTTCAATTAAATTTTGTGAGATTCTACCCTGTGTGTGTGTGACATACATGGATGTGTATTGTGACAAAAATGATTTCTAACTTAAGCTATGAGAATATAAATAAACACAACACTTTCAAAATAGAAAAGATGCTAGCTATTTATTAGCACATAGTTATAAAATTTTAACAGGATTCAAAAACATCAACACAGGCTCGTTAAACTGATAGAACAGCCGATTTCCTTTTATTTTTAACTTTGGTGTTTTTAAAATGCTAAGAGATTGTTTTCAAACCTCTACTTTTTCTTGATAAAAATAAAAAAACGACTGTTAGTTTCATTGGAAAATCAGACAAAATATAGTCTGGTCTTACAGAAGTTCCTGGTATAGATAATTTTCACGTTCTAGTGCCTCACATTTATGTAATTTAGCAATAATTCTCTCATCCCCCTTCCAACGCATAATGAAATGAATTTTTAAGAAGTGATGTTTGATGGGAGAAAAACTGCGATCCTACTTTATTTCAGAGGACAATTTAAGTAAGAAACAGTACACATTGTGTTAGAAGCATTATTTTTGTACATTTATTTATGGCCGCAGTATGGTATAGTAAGGTTTAGCACTTTTAGATGCTTAGAAATCCTATTCTATTCTATAGCTAAGTCTTGGATATTCAAAACCATTTTTTGGTTTTCAAATTCTTCGTTTTTCAATAACCGCTAAAGATCAAGAAATAATGAAATTTAAAGCAGTGCTACTAAAAAAGACTGTGTGCCAAATATAAGAAAAAAAAAGAAACTGCAAGATTTAAATAACAAATATCAATTTTCAATTCTTCTAAAATTAGAGAAGAGAGAAAAGCAATTTTATGAAACATTACTTTGATTTCAGAATGTAACTTGAAATTTACGAAAGTAAGGCAGTATAAGTTGTAGGATTTGTTCTCAAATTTGTGCTACTGCCCGGTTTTCTTGGTTAACACTTTCCGCGTATTTACGCATGCGTCAGGTCTTCTCTGATCTTACTAAAATAGGGGTGAGAGGAAAGATAACAGTAAGGGCAAGATAATAAGAAGCATTTTGAGCCGCATCAAACTTAGAATGATGCTAATTTCAAATACATAGTTTATTTGAATATGTCAAAAGGATAGCCATTGCAAGTTTTAAATTGAAAACTTCGGAAAGTTCCCCTTCACAACCCATCACCCCCTCAAGTGGAATGATTCGCGAGTGCTATGCGTTGTTTTCACGGACGTACAGTAATCAAAACTGAAACAGAACCTTAACTTGTTATTGCTTTACAATAGTTAGAAACTAAAGTAAAAAACCTTCGGGGAAAGTGTTTACAGTTGCACTACTCTGAGTTTATAATTGTCGATATCATAAAGAACGGGTTTTTATCTTTTGCATGTGTATGTCAATATGTTTGTAGAACAGTTTGCTAAAAAAAAAATATGTCCAAAACCAGTGTAGGTAAAATCTAGCGAGGAAAAAAAACCACTATGAAATGTCACAAAAAGTTACCTTCAAAGTTAAATATGATTACTTTATTAGATACTACGCTTCAAATACAACTATTTAGTTACATAAAACTTATTAATTACTTGCTAGTAATACTTAATTACTTGCAAGTAATATCAAATAAAATTTATTAATTATTACCAATTAAAACAGTTAAAACTAACTTAAAAAAAAAAACTCCTTCCAACACTATTCAAATAGAGCTATTTGAAAAAAAAAATAAGTCAATAATTTGGTAATTAAGTACATACCTTGACCTGCTTACAATTCTTCCTAGCAGCCTCAGCGATTTGGAAACAAAATGGCGAGGAAGAATTCCCATTGCAAATAACCCTTCAAAATTTAACTGGCAGTGAAAGATCCAAGAGTACAACTTGTTAAGCTGGCAGTTTGCAAAGAGTTTGTGCAATCAGAATAAATTTATTATATAATAGAGTTGCCATTCTTGGAAAAGTATTTAATAAATGTTCATGCTTATAATCGATAAGTATGTAAATTGTACTAATAAATGGTTGACGTTATTAAAAAGCCATGGGTCTCGGTGACGCAGCATGGTGGCTCGTCATTTTCGTCATTCCGAGGAGGCGGTTTCGATTCCCGTCACGTCCCTGGTTATAACTTCCCTTTCAGTGTTGTCCAATCTGTCATACATTATGTTTTGTACTATTTGTCAATTGAAAATATTTTCTGTGTTTGTCCGGAGATAAGGCGCCTGGTACGCATCCTCTATGTATGTGAAACTGATTAACTTCTAGATAAAAAAAAAATAAGGAAACGCAGAAAGTCAAGTATTTTATTAGCGATTAGACTTTTACAGTTGTCGTAGGTAATATAAGTATTTCGTTCGTTCGTTCGTTTTTGGGCTATATGCCCAGATTTTTTGATGAGGACTACAATCTAGTGTTTTGCCTCCGTTACATATGATTTTTATTACATATATCTTGTACAGACAATGTATGAAAGAATTACATCACAAAGGAAGGAAATTACATCCGGAGCGAGGGTGGGAGTCGAACCCACCGTCTCAGAGTTATCGGCAACACGCCTTAGACCGCTCGGCCACTGAGACCCCATATAAGTATTTTCCGAGCTTCAATGCCGTTGTCAATTTAGGGTGTTGCCGACGGAAATATTGTCTGATACGTCACATGCTTCTTTAGTGCTACTTGCCTACAAGCCCAAAAAGTACTTTTTGTGCGGAATTCAGGTGAAACGCTGCATCTGCAAAAGTGCGTTGCACACGCAAATTTCAGGGGTTTTCGGATTCTTGTGAAACGTTGTTTGCTTACGTTTAGTTATTATCAGAGGTAGATCCTCCACCACTTACTTTGTAAAATGCAGAATTTATCTAAAATTATGCGGCTTCAAATTACTATGGTCTACAAAAAAAAATCCGGCTGAATGGAGGAAAATACCTGATCTTAGTGTAAAATGCTGCGCTGAATTCAGATATGTGGACAGTTTTTATTTTTCATCACCCACAGATTTTTTGTAGCATTCAACTGAAGTTTGAAAGAATTGTACATATACATATGCATGATTATTACAAAAATAATGATAAAAAATTTAGCTATTGTTCTTTGTGTATATTTAGCATCAGTATAACCCCTCACAAGTGTTTAGCATTAATCATCAAGATTCATTTGGACAATGAGGGGCTCGCCAAATATGCGTTTTTTAAAGCTTTATAGCAATAATAAGAGGAAATTTTTATTTTAAGTATTCGAATTAATATTATATTCTTTGTTACCGTCAGTGTTACAAAGTTTTTGAAAATTCCCAATTTAATATGATGGTCCAGTGGAAAAACAAGTCCAGTATATTCTTTTCTTTCTTTCTTTTTTTTGAATTCTTCTTGCTGCTGCTATCCCTTTCAAAAAGGGGAACAAACATCATTGTGTAAAAGCTAAGCAGTTAATAAGGATTTCCTAATTTAGTTTTAGACCAGAAACCTACAATAAGACCTACAAATGTCCTTGTGTTTCCTCTATTTTGACTGAATAAGCTAATGGTACCGAAGGCAGCATGTTTCAATTGAAGGGGCATGTGGTTAAAGGTGATATGTGACATTTGAATTTCGCCGACTTACACAAATTCAAATTTTACTTCGCAGCAATTTAACTTGGCACTGACGTCACTTCGGGCGGAGCCAATAAGAGCTCACAAGCAGTCAGCGATCTCCTCTTATTCGCCAAGTAGGCTGTGACGTTTTATCTAGCTCGTTTTTCATAGGCTAACGTCACGATGTTTCTGTCAAGAAACGTTGCATTTTAGTATAGTGTGTGTTCAATTGCGTTAACTAACAAATACAATTGTTGTGGGAAGTGAATAAATGTGATATGTGACATTTTTTTAAATTTCTAGAAAAAGCTTTCAAGAAAAAAAGTACCACCTTATCACCTTTATCCATGGTAAAAGTAAGTTTTTCCAAAATTGTCGCATATCACCTTTGTCTACTTGCCCTTTCAATTATACTAGTTTCGAAAGACTTGATACCAAGTCTCATCTGTTTGATGTTGAAAGCGGAGAGTATCCATTAGAGTCAATACTATTACAATAAACTAAATCATATTTTCTTAGAGTGAATATCAATAAATTCTCTACGTTCGCATTCAAATATAAACACACAGAAAATGATTCAATTTAGTAGCCTATATCACGAAGATTTGTGCCATTAGGACTCACCTCACCACCATGTCACTAACTGCAATAACAGCAAACCTGACTATCTACCTCAACATTGCTTGTCTTTATGACAAATTTTAATCGTTAATTAGTTTTTATCGTTACGTAATATAGGAAAAATTAATAACTATTTAGTATAACTATAAGTATTTAACTTTAAGTTGTTTTTACTTTGATATTAAATTTATTACTGTATTATTATTTTTTCAAATCTTTGCCACAACCGAGGTAGTTTAGGTAACCTAAATTCTTAAGTAGATGCAAAAGGTCTACATTTATGTTTCACTCGTTTCGAACTTAATGTATTAACATAATGATTTTAACTCATTTTCTGATACTAATGTGTCATTAATTAATAAAGGTCTTTACATTTTAAGTGTGCGAAAATACTTGATTGTAAATTTACAATCATGGGTTTAAGAAGGCGAGTTCTGTAGCGACCTCTATCAATAATGTATGAGAAAAAAGAAAAAAAAAAAGACGAATATAAGCTTTAAAATAGGAATATTTGTATATTTATAGTGACATGTGAATCTAAATGAATTAGCATAATACATGTGATTCTCTGTAAACTCGTAATTGGCTGTACGGGCCGAGTGTTTTAAAATTGAAAAAGTAGAATAAAGTAATTATGTCTCTTAATTCAAAAAGAGCATTAATACTTTGCAGCCCAATTGTATTTAGAACGATAAAAATTCATTATTATTATTTTTTTCTTCAGAAATCATCTAAGTCCTTACAACACATTTCCCTGACTGTCTCAATCCTATATTCTAATACTTAAAGGTAATATTTCAAAAAACCTATTAACTCGACATAAATTTGGCAATTAATATCTAAAAATAGAATAATGCAACTATATCTTTCTTATGAAATAAGGTCGAATTACGTATTTCTAAAACTTAAAATTTATGTAAGTCCTGTCCGGAGTTTTTTTAAACAGTTCCCTGCCAAAAATTCATAGTTGCAATAGAAAAAATCTGTCACTGTTGCAACTGTTTTTTGGCATTAAGTTTAACGTAAACAGTGTGAAGTTAACGAAATTGCTGAGAACGGTGTTCAAACACTACTTTGTTTAATTTCAGAGCGACATTTGTAATGAAAGTATGCATCTTGGTCGTTGCAAAAACAGTTCCCTGGCAAGTGATTTCACTAATGTTAATTAGTTCAATTATGAAACATATTATTTATTATTTGTATGATTTGTGTCTAAATTTATCGGTAGTTTCGTATCTAATTATTTCCCAATTATTCTGCAACGAAGCGAAAATACGTAGTCCTCTGTCTAGTAATATGGCAGGGGACTTGTCTTCTGTCATGATTTATCATTAAAAAAAATCATTTGGCCCTCTTTTGAACCAAAGTAATAGATTCATTTCCTAGGCAATACTATTGTAATTGAATCGTTTATTTCGAAAAGGTAACATCTCTATTTTGATCTCCTCTGTCTCTTTAGAAAATTAAACAGCGCACGGTTATATTTTTGAATGTCATAATCAATGGTTATTTGGTAAATTATTGCAGTAATTGTGTACTTAACTAAAGGCATTTTTTCATTGATTATGACATTCAAAAATATAACCCTGCGCTGTTTAATTTTCTAAAGAGACAGAGGAGATCAAAATAGAGATGTTACCTTTTCAAAATAAACGATTCATTGTACTAACATCTCAAAACATATCGCACCCTTGCTACAAAAGTGCCACAACTCAAAAATTGTAATTTTTGAGTTATGACCGCCATTAGACGTAGTTTACACGTCTCTACCAATCTTCAAAAGATCCAGAAGTTGCATTGAAAAATCAGCCGCCAAAGGGCACTTATGGCGTTTTGTTGTTATCAAGATGCATGGGATCCCTTCCACTGAAATGCCACATCTTGAGTTGTCGTCCAGCCGTCATAGAGTAACGTGCATAACTAACGATCATAGTTCGAGATGCATCGTTCTTCATATTGACAAATTCAAAAATACTAAAATGTGCCTAGTCAGCCCGGGAACAGTTTTTGGCAATTCCTGGAAAACGTAGTTTTTTGAGTTGTGGCACTTTTGTAGCAAGGGTGCGATATATGCCCGGACAGCTTCTGTATGGTAAAATTACGAGTTTACAGAGAATAGCCTATATATTAACGCTAATTTATAGCAGGAATAAAAAGATAAACCACACTCTGTAGTTAAAAAATGACTTTATTTAAAATATTAGGTTGTTTGTAAAATATAAATGAGATTTTAATCATGTGTAAAAAACCTTATTCATCAACCACAGTCAGTGTACCACAACCAATAACTGAAAACTTTTTGATTTCCTTCATCTAAAAAGGTATGCTGAAAGGATATTCTGGGTGATCTTTCAGCCTATTAAAAGAAAAAGAAAAAAAATTAGTAATGGCTATATCAATATTTTATTGCATCAATAAAATTGATGTTCTAAAAAACTCAATGAAATCTAAACTAAGTTATAGATTTCACAGCAATTAGCTCTAGGGTAGATTGGGGAAGATGCCGTAGTTTTTGACTTTATTTTATATAAAACTAGCTGACCCGGCGAACGATGTTCCGCCTTAAAGGCAATAAATAAGAAATTTTTTGAATTTATTAAGTTAATTATTATTAGACAATACAAAAAAAATTAAGTACCTACATTAATCATTCATTATTGTTTCTGTATTTTAGTACATAGGTTGCTCTTCACTAAAGTACCTTCTGATGCACAACATTTTTTGTTTTATTATCAAGCGCAAAAAGAAACAACGCAGATGGTCTTCCGACCCGTAAACATGCCACATATAATTGACCATGGGAAAAACAGTGATGTTCTAGATTCAAACCACAAACTTTTAAGGATTGGCCTTGTGATTTGTTAAAGGTCATAACAAATGCAAGACAGATCGGAATTTGAAGTCTTTTAAATTCAAACGGCATATCAGTTGGGATCATCGGGATCCTAGGAATGAGCAATCGTTTCTGACAGCTTATCACATATAAATTTCAAGGGAAGTAACGCGTTTGTTTATAATTTATTTCACGAAAAAGTCAAATAACACTCAACGCACCACTAACTTACAACCTGTTTACTGCGCACCGGAAGCTGCCAGAAAGTGTGTGCTTTATGTCGCTCAGCAATGGAGGTGTCAAAAAAGGCTTAGTAAAAAGGCTGAGTCAATAAGACAGTTTTTCTATTTATGTAACTGACACACATAAATTATAGCCTATGTCCGTCTCCTGGCTCTAAGCTACCTACCCACCTATTTTTAGCCATATCGGTACAGCCGTTCTTGAGTTATAAATAGTGTAACTAACACGACTTTCTTTTATATATATAGATAGAAGATAGTATAGTAGTGAGAAGAACAACCTCTTTAACTGCAGTGCAGGAGCCATGCCACCAAGCGATTTCTACCTCTCAGCTTCAGAGGCGTAAAAACTCTTAAGTAACAATCATTTCTGACAGCTTATCACATATAAATTTCAAGGGTAGTAACGCATTTGTTTATAATGTACTTCATAAAAAGTCAAATAACACTTAACGCACCGCTAACTAACAACCTGTTTACTGCGTACCGGAAGCTGCCAGAACGTGTGCTTTATGTCGTTCAGACATGGAGGTGTCAAAAAAGGCTTAGTAAAAAAAGCTGAGTCAATAAGACAGTTTTTCTATTTATGTAACTGACACACATAAATTATAGCCTATGTCCGTCTCCTGGCTCTAAGCTACCTATTCACCAATTTTTAGCCATATCGGTACAGCCGTTCTTGAGTTATAAATAGTGTAACTAACACGACTTTCTTTTATATTATATCGAAGATAGAATAGTAGTGAGAAGAACAACCTCTTTAACTGTAGTGCAGGAGCCATGCCATCAAGCGCTTTCTACCTCTCAGCCTCAGAGGCGTAAAAACTCTTAAGTGACAATCATTTCTGACAGCTTATCACATATAAATTTCAAGGGAAGTAACGCGTTTGTTTATAATTTACTTCATAAAAAAGTTAAATAACACTCAACGCACCGCTAACTAACAACCTGTTTGCTGCGTACCGGAAGCTGCCAGAACGTGTGCTTTATGTCGCTCAGCCATGGAGGGGTCAAAAAAGGCTTAGTAAAAAGGCTGAGTCAATAAGACAGTTTTTCTATTTATGTACCTGACACACATAAATTATAGCCTATGTCCGTCTCCTGGCTCTAAGCTACCTACCCTCCAATTTTTAGCCATATCGGTACAGCCGTTCTTGAGTTATAAACAGTGTAACTAACACAACTTTCTTTTATATATATAGATAAAGCATTGGTTTAATTTTGAAAATTCCAATTTATCCACAAAATATGGACTTTTGTGATCGGAAAAAATAAGTTTTGCTTTGAAAAACAACTTCTTAAGACTGAAATACAACTTACCCTCCAGCAAAGTCAAATGTAAAAAATCTCAAATTCTTCTTTCCCATCTCTTTCAAAGTCTTCATTTCTTCTTTGTCCAGTTTGAAATCAAATAGCTAAAACAAAAAGAAATAATAATTTAAAAAAAATGTTAAAAGCATAGTTTACTCCCAACTCGTACAAGCATAATTCTTGAAAATTAATAGGATACTTCACGTAACTTAACTTTGAGTAAATAAATAATAGCGAACAAATACTAGCGCTATTTTTCGATGCATTCGATTGTTTATTTCAGTAATACATACGATTGAGCTCTCTGTAAGATAATCTACAGTGCGTCTCGAAATGATAGGTCCACCCTTATTTTTCAAAATTTCGACTCTTAATTGAGAATAAGAATCACTTTTTTTGATAGTGATTATATATCTGTAATTGTTATAACTATGTTTGATGAAATTTCTCAAAAATGAATCATTTCTTCTTATTTGATGCAAATTTTCATTTTCAGACCGTTTCAAAAAGATAGGTCCGCCTTCAGAAATTTTGCCCCAACCACGTTTATTTCCAAAAATTTGCATAAGTATCGTTGCTTAGTCTTACTACGGGATTATGCTTGCTGCTGTGGAGGTATTTAAACAGATTTGAACAGCACTTTGTAGTCAAACAAAACGGGTTGTTGTTGCAGTCTTTCGCTGGTTGAGCAGGGGAAAATTGATGCATTTAAACAGTCTGGAAAATCGAATAGAGAAATAGGTAAGCTTTTAAACAGATCACAAAGTGTTGCAAACAATTTTTTGCTATTTAGAAATGCTTATAGCAGTAAAAAATCATCTGGCCGCCCATCAAAAGTGACACCCCGACAACGAAGCACTATCGTAAGGGACCTAAAATCTGGAAATAATGAGCATATCCACTTTGGCCAAACAACTAAACCCTTCAATATCAAAATCTACAGTCCACAGAGCGGTAAAGAAGTTCGGCAATTTAGTTTACGGGAAAAGGAAAGCGGCTCCGAAATTGACTAAAAAGCACAAAGAAAAGAGATTGAAATTCGCGCAGGAAGTGATGTCCTGGAAACAAGATAGGCATCGTGTGATATTCAGTGATAAAAAGGAATTCAACCTGGATGGTCCAGATGGTTGGCATTATTACTAGCACGATCTGCGCAACGATAGACAGATATTCTCGAAGAGGCAAGCTGATGGTGGTTCCGTTATGGTATGCGCCCGATTCAGAGGGACAGGAAAAACTGATATAGCATTTGTAAACAATCATTTGAATGCTGCTGGCTATAACAAGCTGTTTGAACAATATTTTCTTCCACAATCAGAACCCATTTTTCATGTTCCAACCGGACAATGCTCCTCTGCACTCTGCAAAGTCCACTTTTGAATGGTTTCTTGATAACGTTGTACATATTATCGATTAGCCACTTTGCAACCCCGACCTGAATCCAGTAGAAAACATGTAGGGTATACTCGCAAGAGCAGTGTATGCCAGGCGGAAGGCAGTACAACAGTACTTGTAGACTTAAAAAGGGCTATTCCTCCAAATGGTAAAAAATCGGGACAAATTGTTTGCAAAAACTTGTAGAAACCATGCCAAATAGGATTTATGAGCTTATTCAGAAAAAAAACCAGAAAAATTTCTTATTAATTCAACATTTATTTAATGCGTGGTTCAGTGGACCTATCTTTTTGAAACAGCTGTTTCATCTAACTTTAGTTTCCCTCATTATTCCTATTATTTGTAAATTATTCATGAGCTATTTTACATTGAATGAAGTAATGTAGTTTATAAAATAGTACTTTGTAAACAATACAACCTTTTTTACCAGCATAACTTTCGTTTTTACTGGTGGACCTATCATTTCGAGACGCACTGTATAAGGAATAAAGAAGCAGTTGAAACAAAAAATCCGTTGCGATTGGTTTTCCATTGGAAAGTGGAAAACTTAAATTTTTAACAAATTAATTGCAAAGAATTTCCGATTATACTTTTAAACATATGCAGTAAAACCTAATTCTTAGTTCTTTAACAGCAAAATCGAATAAAATATTCCATTGTAGCTAATTGAAATATAATTTTGCGACATTACTAAAAATAAGTAGATAATTATTAACTTTCCACTTTGGTCAACATCAAGACATAATTCTTTGTAAGTTGATGGAACGAATACAGAATTCATAAAATTTTCTTTTTTTCAACTGTTGATAAAATTAAAGAAAACATAATTATGAATTAATCAATGGTTAATAGATAAAGAACTTACATTATTTTCTATTAAGAATTACGTTATGAAAGAAATTACCTGCATATTTTCTTTGATCCTTTCTGTATTTGTGCTTTTGGGAATAACAATGATTTCACGCTGAACTAAGTATCTTAACAAAACCTATAAAAGTAAGAATTAACATTTAGAGGGTAATTTTATAACTGTAGCTAAAACATCTAGCTTATTGAAGTAAAGCTTTTAGTTACTGTCTGATTTTCTTAAGTAAAACTTTCCGCGTATTTACGTATGCGTCAGAAATGACAAATATATGAATCATGGTGAAATAATTGAAAATATAATGAAATGGTTGATAAAATAATGAGTTCGAGGAAATTATTGATGATATAGTGGAATGATTGAAGAAATAATAAGTACATAAATTAATGATTGATGATATCATGAGGTGATTAAAGGCATAGTGAAATGTTTGAAGAAATAGTGAATATATGAACATATAAAGAAAGGATCGATGGTACAATAAAATGATTAAAGTTGACTTATTTTTGAGCCAAAAGAGTCGACATGATTTGTATACTATTTTTGTGAGAATTATCCCTATAGTACATTGTGCTATTATTTACCTGAGCTGGAGTTTTACTGTACTTTTTGCAAATAGGTTTCAAGTTTTCGTCATCCAGCAGTCGTTCCTGGTCAAATTGACTGAAAGAAGAGTTAATAAACATGTTAGATGCATGTCCTACATAAAAAAAAAGTTTTTTTTCTTTCGAAATTATACTTGGAATCATAGTGTAGCATATAGTTCGTTTGTGTCTTGTTCTCTGAAAATATACTGAAGTTTTTTCTTCACTGTATTTTCAGAGATTGACAGGAAGGCCGTGTCAACCTAGTCGGAAACTAGAAGCTCGCTCATTGGGAGGACATCGGAGTAGTGTACACAGTTTGCCGCTAAAAAGATAATGCCTTGTTTTTACTCCGATCAGTCCTGCTGATGTTACTTTTTCAATCACCACCCTGTATAGTTGGGGCGTAATTAAAACTTTTCGAGAGGACGCGCCGACCTTCCGACATTTTGGCTCCAACTAGCTATTTCCTAAAGATAGCCGATGAAAAAATGAGCAAAACGCCGCATTGAGTAAACCTGAAGCGAGTTAACTGTTTTCTTCAATTAAATCATTGCTTTTCTCGGAAATGCTGTCTGTGAAAAAATGTATTTTCATACACTGTAAAAATTGAATACTATTTTTTCGGTATAATACAGCAAATTTTATAGTAATAAACTGTAGAAATGGCTAATTTTACAGTAATAAGCTGCAAAGTTGATACTTTTACAGTACTAAACTGTAAAATTGTTAATTTTATCGTGAAGAACCGTGCACTTTGCAGTTTTAAACTGGAATCTCTGCTGCCAGTATTACACTGTTATTTTTATAGTATAAGAAAGCTAAATTTCACCGCAATAAACTGCAAAATTGCTAACTTTGCAGCAAGAAACTTAAATTGCTAGTTTTACAGTTTAGTACTGTGCACTTTACAGTTTTAAATTGGAACCTTGGCTGCCAGAATTGTACTGTAAAAACAACAGTTCATATTTTGCAGTGTACCTCTCTAGTTTTAAGTTTGAATTAATGAGTTCTCCTCCTTGTATAGACTAAAGTCGTCAAACTTTAACCACTCAACAGGCCCGTCATTTACGGGGGGGGGGGGGCTTGGGGTCAATTACCCCCCTACTTTGAGAAATCAATGTATTTGCATATAAGTGGGCGTGGTTTTCAATGTTTTCGATGAAACTGCATTGTGTTTGAACCCTTTGCCTCCCCCCCCCGCAAAAAACCTGAAATGACGGCCTTGCCGCTCAATCTGTCTAAAACTTAGCTACCATTTTCTACAATAAGATTTTAGTGCTCATACTTTAATGCTCTGTTGGGGCCTAAGTGAGGGATGATTCAGCTCCCCTAATATAGTGGCCTTGGATCAGCTTAATTTTAATGTTTGCTTTTAAAAGCCGCCTTAATTTCTGTGTAAAAGCCTGATAGGATTTCCATACATCGCGGGAGAAGTGTTTATTTGTTTAAATGCAGGACATTGATCTTATGTCGCGCAGAGTAAAACATAGAGAACCATATCTCTATATCACATTGCATCCATTACTAGAACCGCTAAGAACATCTCAGTTGAAAAATTTCAATATCTTTTAGGTTTTTTTAACATGCATAGAGGTTTTCCATACATAACGTCTCACTTTTGTGATCCCCTCCCTCTATGTCACAAAGTGTCACGCTTCACTTTACTCCATCCCAGGTTTCCCCGATATATATTAAGCGATATATATCACGACATATATCCGATATTTATTTCGAAAATATCATAATATTTTGATATTTTCGACATTTATTTATTTATTTTAAAACACTATATTTTCGATACAATAATGCTATTAAGAGCCATTATTTTGAAAATTGAACAAAAAAGGGAAATTTTGGCAGTAACCATTTTTGATTTTCCTCATTTTTTTTTATGTCAAAGTAGGTCATGAGAAATGAACATTCTGAAGTTTGGAGCCCCCCCCTCCCCAAAAAAAAAATTTTGTTCGCTCGGTAAAAATTCCCAAAGTTTGATGTTATGCAGCTCTTTTTTGGTAAAACGGCTGAAAGACGCATTTCAGTGCGCTGTAGTTTTTTACAGAAACGCCACCCTATGGTCATGTTTACATTTATTGATTGTACAATGTGTAGTTATGAGGTCCCCATAGTTATTTGTGTTGGGGTGTGTTGCTTTCTTTAGTTAAGAGGCCGCAAAGTATGGTTTTTAGACCATTTTCGCTCGACTTTGAACTGCGTTATTTCCCCCTAAAAGCAACCCCCTGAAAATGTTTTAACATATACTGAAAATTTATACTATAAAGAGAATATGTGGTACGAAAATTGTTTAATATCTCATTGCTTTGAAGAGAAAAAAACTTCGACATTTTTCAAATTTTCAAAATTTTCGGTTTTTTGATCGCATTTAACTCAAAACAGCAACTCTAGGAAAAAAAAAGCTTTAATGGATTATGGAACCTACAAATGTATAGAATAACGTAAAAAAGAAAGTTGCGTGGGGTCTCGTCTCGTTTTCAAGAAAATAATTTTTTTTGTAGCTCATTTTAATGCTTTTTTCTCATAGTAAAATGTGTCCATCAAGTAGGTCAGATCTGCTGAAACTCTAAGTATATAGTAATGACATATTTAAATTTGTATAGGGAAAGAGAAAAAGACTAAAAACACTTAATTTTGTCTAATTTTTTAATAATTTTTAGTTTTTTAATTGCAATTAACTCAAAAAACGTGAAATCCTGAGACTATTATTAAATGCACATATTACTAGCTTCGAAATTTTGGAAAAAGTAAATTAGGTGAGGAACCACAGATGTATTCTAGTGGGAGGTCACAGTGACCTCCCGAAAAATTTCATGATCGAAAAATTTTGCTGACGATTCGGCATTTTTGGAAACTATTGCAACATTGAGAGTTTTTAATGATACATTTTTCTCACTTGTGCTTGATTGTATTCTGTAAAAATTTAAGTTCCAGTGCCCATGAGTATCTTATACTTCTCAAGAAGATGTTCTTAATTTGCCAAAGGAATTTCCCAATTTTTCCGAATGATAAAATACGATTAAGCCCACATGTAAAAAATCTATATCGATAAAAATGAGTGTATGTTTGTTTGTATACTTGTTCTCTATACAAATCCACAGTTTGCGTCAGATTTTCATCAAACTTGACACAGAGGTTCCTTGATGCCCTAGAATTCTCATAGGCGGGGTCTTGAAATTTTAAAAATCTAAAAAGCTCAAATTTAAGTTTTTTGTCAAAAAATGACACTTTTATAGGAATCTAGCCTATTATTAGGCCTATTTTTTTAATCGACATGAGCCTTTAGGTTACAAATTGATAAAATGCCTTTCTAGGCCTATATTTGTAATAGACATGAACCTTTAAGCCGGGTATAAAGCAGGCATTTGTGAAGGTGAAACGGTTTTTATCCCACGTATACCACTAATCCCAACCAGGGGTGCCCACAGGGGGGGGGATTATGGCGCAAGTTGCGCCATCAAAATTTTGGGGGGGGGGATTTTTTTTAATTTATTTATTTATTTAAATTATTTATTTTATTTTTTTTTTAATTTAAATTATTCCCTGATTGTTTTTAATTGAAAATTATTCATTAATTAATTTTTTCAATTTCAATTATTTCTTTATTATTATTTTTTATTTATTTGTTTATTTACTTAGTGTGTGTGTGTGCTTGGAATATCTGGAAGAGCAAAAAAACTATTCTATTCTGCGCATACTAAGTACTTTTAAAAAATTGATAATATATATTTAAAAAATTATAATTTAAAAAAATAAATAAAAATATCAAAAAAAAAAAAAAATAATAATTAAAAAAATTAATAAATATTTAAAAAATAAATAAATTATGTTTAAAAAAATAAATAAAACAAAAAAGAGGGATAAAAATAAAAAGCACAATAGGGTTGTGAAAATTTTTAGGGGGGAATTTGCGCCATTGCGCTTGGGGGGGATGGGCACCCCTGATCCCAACGGATCTTCCTTTTAACTTTAAGAGATTACAGTTTCCAGTGAGGCTTGCGTTCTCCATCACGATCAACAAGTCACAAGGACAGTCAATTCAGTACTCCGGAGTGGATTTGAGGTCTCCCTGTATCTCCCACGGACAGCTCTATGTTGCCTGCTCGAGAGTAGGTTCACCCAAAAATTTATTTATTCTTGCTCCTGAAGATGAAACTAAGAACGTTGTTAATGAACAATTTTTGTTAGAATTTTTTGAGAAGCTAAAGTTTTATATTAATACGCACCCGGGCAACGCCGGGTATAAAGCTAGTATAATATAAAAAAATAATCACAACATGTAAAAAATAAATAAATAGAAAAGTTCATTGTTGCAGTATTGTTTCCTACTTTGCCGAATCATCAGTAAAATTTTTCCATCATGAAATTTTTCGGGAGGTCACTGTGACCTCCCACTAGAATGAATCTGAAGATACCTCACAGAATTTACTTTTTCCAATATTTCAAAGCTAGTAATATGTGCATTCAATAATAGTCTCTGGATTTCACGTTTTTTGAGTTAATCGCAATTTAAAAACTAAAAATTATAAAAAATTTAGGCCAAATTAAGTGTTTTTAGTCTTTATCTCTTTCCCTATACAAATTTAAATATGTCATTACTATGGACACATTTTACTATGAGAAAAAAGCATTAAAATGAGCTACAAAAAAAATTATTTTCTTGAAAACGAGACGAGACCCCACGCAACTTTCTTTTTTGCGTTATTCTACACATCTGTGGGTTCCATAATCCAAAAAAGCTTTTTTTTCCTAGAGTTGCTGTTTTGAGTTAAATGCGATCAAAAAACCGCAAATTTTGAAAATTTGAAAAATGTCTAAGTCTTTTTCTTTTCAAAGCAATGAGATATTAAACAATTTTCGCGCCCCATATTCTCTTCATAGTATAAATTTTCAGTATATGTTAAAAAAATTTCAGGAGGTTGCTTCTAGGGGGGAAATAACGCAGTTCAAAGTCGAGCGAAAATGGTCTAAAAACCATACTTTGCGGCCCCTTAACTAAAGAAAGCAACACACCCCCACCCAAATAACTATGGGGACCTCATAACTACACATTGTACAATCAATAAATGTAAACATAACCATAGGGTGGCGTTTCTGTAAAAAACTACAGCGCCCTGAAATGCGTCTTTCAGCTGTTTTACCAAAAAAGCGCTGCATAACATCAAACTTTGGGAATTTTTACCGAGCGAACAAAATTTTTTTGGGGGGCTACAAACTTCAGAATGTTCATTTCTCATGACCTACTTTGACAGATAAAAAAATGAGGAAAATCAAAAATGGTCACTGCCACACCTTGTCCGAATTTCAAAATAATGGCTCTTAATTATATAAACAGTATTCATTTATTATTAAAATAATAGCAAAGTGACTGTATTAATATATCATATATATAATATAATGTAGTAGTATAATATTTCTTTTCTATTTTATGCTCATTAAATTACAGAAATATTACACTTTTAATGCAGATAAAAACTTCCTAGTTAAGTAATTTTATACATGAACGTGAGGTCTGTATATACATACAACGATGTAAGAAAATAAACAACAGAGATTTAAGGAAGCATTTACTATTGAAACACTTCAGTTTGTTGATTGAAAATGTCAAATATATATCAAAATATCAGATGTTTTCGATATTTTCTAAAAAATCATACTATTTTCGAACCCTGCGTCCATTACAACTGGTAAAATATCAGTCACACAATTATATTCTTATAGAAATGCATGATGTCACACTTCTTGTTCCCCCTGCTTTTCTCTTATCACAAATATTCACAATTTCACGCACTCCTCACCCCTTAAAGCTTGATTTTATTTATGGAGAGACCAAGCCTGTATTTTTGAGTCATGAAAAATACTTTTTTACGTAATTTGTTTTATTCTTTAAGTTCAAAACTGTTTTTAATGACTGCATTTTCATGATATTAAAAACTATCACTTACAATCCCAACTTGGAAGCATACGAAGCATAGCCTGGAGATCCAATGGGAGCATAAGCTGTTACGGAGATATTCAGCTTCTTGCAGAAGTCCTGAAGTTCATATTGAGGAAGATACGCATGACATTCCACCTGTTGTAAAAGAGTTTCACTTACGAAATAATACCTTATTTTTAATATAAATATCTTCTTACACAGTCTAACCTCGTTAATTCGAGCACGTTTAAAACAAATCCTGTTAAAGCATTTCCGAACCCTGTCCGGTGGTTTGTAGTGCAATGTTCTTCGGACAAGACAAACTACAGTTAAGACAAACTAAGTTTAAAGGTCTCTTGGAGTACATTTAACGAGGTTAGACCGTAATAAGCATTTGCAAAGAAACTTGAATTGACAAATTCTCTGATTCAAATATATTGAAGCTACCCGCCAAATTTTATTGAAAAAGTAAAAACTCGCACAGAAGAAAAATTAACACGGTACTTCCTTTTTTTTTTTTTTTGTTCATCATTGTAGTTTTTACTACAAAAAAAAAAAAATATTGGCAAAACGGGAGCCAGAACATTTGCTGTAATATCTGTACCTTAGAACCAGACTAACGTAAGTCCATTTTCGTAACTTTTCAACAGAGGGCGAAAACGATTGCCGAGTACATGCAAAAGATGGACTCGCGCTCTTTTAATGCTGCTAAATAATTGTGAAGGAATTTCTTTTATAGAATACCGTTCTCATGGGTCGATGTGTAATAAGATTCTACATACTCAGCAATAAAGTGAAAATCGCCATTTTTGGACCTACGTCGTTCTGGTTCTGAGGTACAGATATTTACATGATTTTTGTTTTTCGGTATTAACGAGCATCCCTAAATTTTAAAGTTGTGTTTGTTCTTAATTGATGAGTTTTCTTCTCCATTTTTCTCTGCTATACAATAATAAAAAACCGCCAATTGAAGAAAATGTTCTTTAATTTTTTCCTCATTTGACGAGGCAATTATTTCTTTATTTAAGGAGACAGCTTCCCTTAAAAACCACGTACCGTAATTATTCACTATGATCATTTAAGAGCTTCCAATAACAGAAACAAAGATTCTAGAGGGTCAGAGACATCCCCCGACCATAGTTAAAGAAATCTCTGAAGACTATGATCGTTGTTTTAGCAAAACAAGTTCTGATTTTTTTATACCTATAGATTTGAAAAAATATTTATTATTTGAACAGTAATAGTAGTTACATTTACATTTCAACATTTAAGTTTTACAAACCCACACATCACATTTTTAAAAGTTCAACATTTTTGATATGACAACACAATCAGGATTTCGGTTACACGGATTTCTTTCAAATCCTTTCTAAGTTTTTCATTTTGATCTGAAATTTTAAGAGGCTGCTATTTCAAAACAGTAACTATTAACAAATCGTCAAAAAGAGGCTAATTGCCGTTTCTAAAAAATATAATAATCGCTTTTTTTTTCAGTTACAGTGAAATACTGACAGCATTTTTTTTGATGTATTATGCCCCCCACCCCACCCCCTCCCTCCAACTTTTAGGCTTAAATAATGCAAAAACAGCATTTTTTTTCTTTTGTTTTCATGTAACTCTATTTATACATTTATTAACTGTGCAATCTACCAAAGTTGCAAAAAAAAAAAAACTTATGTAAGTAGCAAAATGCCTTGAGAAAAATGACGATGCCGAGAATGAAGAATATCGATTTAAATTTTTTAGACAATCGATCCATTTGTAGATTTGTACGAAAACAAATGCGATAAACATTACTGACTAAATCAAAAGGTGAGTAGAGAAGTTTATCTATTATTGAATAAGTGTTGATTCCTTCAAATCTAATTTTTCATTCATGGTTAGAATGAGGTCTCATCAGCTCAAAGTAGGCCACTTTTATTTTTGCTAACTATTTAAATAGCGTTTAACATAGCTTATTTATACAATTTACTGAAGAACTGACTGAAGTTCAATCTAATGAGCAAAATGACAAACTCGGCATTTATTGCAGAGATAATGAAATTGACATGGTTGAATTTCCAAAGTGCATCATTCATCGATTGCAAGCATTGGATTTTACAATTCCCTCACCTCTAAAAACTTTCACTGGTATTTCCCACGATACTGATTTTGCGTGACTTCTAAATGAACCAGCTATGTAAAGCATACTTCTCAGCTCCTTTGTATTGCTTAATTCTGTGTCAAGTCTTACACAAAAATTGTAGCCGACCATCTTGTCTAGTTGTCAGAGAAGTCCGATCGCGAAGGGTCGGCTCCGTTTTAGGTTCCTGGCTCTGGCATGGATATACTTTCTCAATTTTGTCCTTATCAGGGACGTCATTTCAAATTTTTCCAGAGAGGGGCAAAGGGTGAAAACACAATGCAATTTCATCGGAAAACAGCAAAAACCACGCCCACTTATATGTAAATACATTGATTTCTCAAATTCGGGAAGGGGGGGGGCTAATGACCCCCCTGCCCCCCTAAATGACGGGCCTGGTCCTTATCCTTTCCTTTTATGAATGTGTTGTTGTGGCTGTGAATAGTCCCTACCATCTTAACGGGTCCCTATGGTATGTGTGTACTGAGAAAGTCTGACTTCACACCGACTGACGGTACAGTTGGGAAAGCGAAGCAGCGCACCCCAAATTGCCAGCCGACTGGGACAAGACAACAGCAACAACAGAAATTGTATTACGAATATTTCATATTTTTTGTCTTTTAATTTTGCTATGAATCCGTCATGTTTCTCAGTATAAAGAACAAAAACCTGGTAAGGCTCATGGCTAAAAGGTAAAGGGTGAAGTGGATAACAATATAAGGAGCAAGATGATATGCAACAGATCGTGTATCATCACGTTGTTTGGATAGGCTTAAATGTAACTTCTGAAAAAAACTGGAAAGCATCTTACTTGTAAATTTGCAGGCTTTATTTCTGCAGCATCATATATTCTTTGCACTTGCTGGCTATTGCAATTTGACAAACCAATTGATCTAACTAATCCTTTCTTGACAAGAGATTCCATGGCCTAGAAATGAAAGAAGTCCTAACTGTAATACCAACGATATACTAGTCAACATTACTGAAAAAATATATTATTTCTTGAGATAAATCAGCCAGTTAAAACTAGTTCTAATCATCTAATTTTCAAAAAAAAAAAAAACTTGGTATCACTTTAAAACGGCAATTCCACTGACGTATCAGTTTTTCACAAAACAGCTTACAAAGACTAGAAATAGTATGTTAAATCCTTGTTTTATTTCACCAATTTTATGACATTTTCTTGACATCTATATAATGCAGTTAAATTTTAAAGACTTCTAGCAAAAAATGTTAATATTGTTTTCTCTGTAACGGACGTATCTCGTAAGATACGTCCGATACGGAGCCAAAACACTATCATATAATTAGTTTCTAGAAAGCTGTAAAATATAATTGGATGTTATAGAAGTAGAGTTCATGTTCTTCATGAAATCTATGGAACGAAACGACGATCCAGTATATTTTTAGCGGTTTTCTGTAGCAGTTGCATTGCAAAAAATGAACTGTTGTTGTTACAGTATAAAACTGGCAGCCAAGGTTCCAATTTGAAGCTGTAAAATACACGGTAATAAACTGTAAAACTAGCAATTTTACAGTTTTTACTGTAAAATAAGCTATTTTGCAGTTTATTGCCGTAAAGTTTAGCTGTATTATACAGTAAAGACAACAGTATAATACTGGCAGCAGAGGTTCTAGTTTAAAACTGTAAAATGCACTGTAATAAACTGTAAAATTAGCAATTTTACATTTTATTACAGTAAAATTACAAATTTTACCGTTTATAACTGCAACATTAGCAATTTTTACTGTTAATTACTATAAAATTAGCTGTATTCTTCTATAAAAACAACATTAATTTTTTACAGTGTGATGCTTTTTACTGAAATGGAATTGCCCAAAAGATGCTAGTAAAATTTAAAAGGCAACATTATAATCATTCTAGACAGGTCATAGATCTGCGTATGCAGAAAATTCACTGCATTATAATTAACTTCATACCTTCCAAGTTTCAAGTAGGTCTACAGTTTCGTCCCTCTGGAATACTCCATCTTTTATGTTGAATATTTGATTGTCATCTTCGGTTCTCTAGGGGTTTAAGAAGAAAAAAAAAACATCTCTCAATGAATGAACTAGAAGTACCTCCATGGTTTTGCTAGAGATTTTAAAAAATCTTACCTTTGAAGCTATTGGAGCATGGATTAAGTAAAGGTCCAAGTAGTCTAATTGTAAAGCATCAAGGGATTTCCTGAAGAAATATTCAACGGCATCTGGTCGAAGACCAGTCATTGGAAGCTACAGTATAAAAGTCGAGGAATAAATATAGAGTGAGCACAAATAATGGACTCTATTTCAAAAGTCATTTTTCTGAAACTGCAATTTGTATTACAAAAAGTAATAAATGAATTTAAAGAGAAATATACCAATGTTTTCCCCCAATAATTTTTAATTATATAAACGTGTAATGTGGGAGCTAATTGTGCTAAATATTCAACTATAAAGGCTCAATGTTGACGCATTCTAATCATAAATTTACATTTTTCGAGTCATGCTCAAAACACTTTTAAATATGTTATTTAGTTGTCATAAGGTGAATACTGATTCAGAAACTAAAATAACTACCCCAGGCCATTCGTTAAAACTTTACAGCCAAATAAAGGCTAACAATTTCTTTCACTGAGCCCATGACACTTCTCTTTATTATTCCTGAACTAACATTTCATACTTATAACTTCTGCAAGAGCGTATGTATAGTATGCGAAAATTAATATTTACCGTCCCAAGTAGCATCAACTCATCGGATTTTGCTCGGCCGATCAACAAACTCCTCGTAAACTGATCCTGTAACGCACGATGACATCGTTCCGATCAGTATCCGAGCACGGTTTTCGATGAGCTACTTTTCATCGGAAAGCGATATCCTTCCGATCAACTTTCCCGATGTAATTCCTCGGCAAGGGACTGTTCTGCTCGTAAATTGCTCCGAATCTCATCGTATTCTCATCGGATTTTGCTGCTCGGATTCTGCTTGGCCGATGAGACACATTGGATAATCGGCCGATGAGAATTTCATCGGGTTTCGATGAATGGCCGATCATCGGCAGATGAGATGATGCTGCTAGGGGTATTATGAACAAAAAGGTTATAACGCCAAATTTGGCGGTTTAAAGGATCTTTTTGCTTAAGTGGTCCATTGATAGCAACCTTCTCCAACGTGTCACTTATTACGACCGAGGCAACCCGGTCTCCTCCCCCCCCCCAAAAAAAAACGCCTGCGTTAGTGTATGCAACACATTTCAGTTAAATTTTGAAGTAAATGTTAAATGCCAATAATCATTTAAGCAAATATGAGTTTTACTTTCAAGTAATTTTACCTTAGATGTAACAAACAATTCCTCTCTTCTGACTTGTTTCTTTGCGAAAATTTCCTTTAGTACATTCCCAATGAAAGCTTCATTTTTGTAGGCAAATGCTGTATCAATATGACGGTATCCTGCATCGATCGCTGCTTTTAAGGCAACTTGAACAACATCTTCTGATTCAGCCTTAAAATAAAATACTAATTATAAACATGTACAATTTAAAACATTTGTCTGTGTGTGCCTGTGTGAACTTTAGATACATTATTTTTATGTAACCTTATCTGGCAAAATTTTTTTTTTTTTTTGCTTTTTTTGTCGCCTTAATGGTGAAAGGGGGAGAGGTAGTATTTTAACCTCAACCTTATGTTTCTTGTACACTCGACAAAACTAAAAAAAAATTAGTAGGAAAATTTCAATTCAGGCGGTATCATTAATTTATATAACTAAAACTGAAACAGTACCGCAAGTGGACATATACGTGGTTAGTTTGAAGTGTGCCCACTGAAGTCTCTGGCCACCCTCTTAATATCAGAACGACTTCTGTACTGTTAAAAATGAACTGTTGTTTTTACAGTATGATACTGGTAGCTGAGGTTCCAATTTAAAACTGTAAAATGCACAGTAATAAACTGCAAAACTAGCAATTTTACAGCTTATTGCCGTAAGATGTAGCCGTATTATAGTGTATTAGAGTATAATATTGGCAACAGAAAGGTTTCAGTTTAAAACTAAAATGTACGGTAATAAAATGTTATACACTGCATATAAAATCCCTAAAGAAGTGATATTTAAGATAACTCCCAGGTAAATAATTTGTTGGATGAATTACACCGTTCTTGGGTAAGAAATGTTAAGAAAAAGCGAAATTTAAATTCGTGCTTTTTCGAAAAAACAGTGACTTGATGACTCTACGCATTTGTGTGGAATGTCTTGTTTCAAGAGAAACAACTCTATAGAGCATGTGACAATAAAATTTCAGGGACATTAGTGAGAGTCACAATTATCACGTTGTGACACATTTAGGACATTCTTTAAGTGACTTCATTTTACTTTTTGCTGTATTATTGAACATGAGATTGATCACTTTTTTACATTATGAGGTTATGTAGCAGCGAGCAAAACAACGATTCACGTTGACTTCACAAAAACCGTTATGGAGACATTACGGGACATACGACAAGAGGAGGGGGGGTACGTAGGAGTGTGATGTCATTTACGGACAACCACTAAGAGTCGCATTTTAGTTACTTTCTATTAGGTTCATAACTAGTAAGAATGTTCATATTCTCAATTTGAAAGAAAAAATAAATGTATTAACAGGAGTCTCCTTTAGTCAGTTTAAACTATGTGTAACAATTTTAAATTCCTTCCTTGCTATTTGGATTCGTCGATTAAACTGAAATTTTACTTCTTACCTGCCACATGCCAAGTCCAAGTAGAGGCATATGATGTCCACTTGAAAGTTTTACACAGTTTTTGGTATCCATGACGAACGAAAACCGCCTATGGGAATAAAAGAAATCTTTACTGTAATTAAAGGCTTGAAATAAGTTTTCAAGTGATAGTGAATGGTAGAAATGAAGTTACGGTTTAAAAATCTGTCAAAAAGAAGAAAGATGAAATAAAAAAATCACGATAAAGACGAGATAAGAAACTAACACAATGGTGTAATTGTGTTAACTTTTGATTGCAACAAATATTCAATTGATCATTATCTTAAATAAACTACTGTACGTATTTAGAGAACAACGGTTTGTTTGAGACAAGATAACGATCTAGTGTAAGATAAAATAAATAACAGAAATTTTAGAAAAAAAAAGTGTACCTTTATTTTTGCCTTTAAGTGGAACTGAAAATAATATGTTCTTTTAAGACTTATCGCTCTTGTTTCCCATTGTATCAACATTGCTTTTTGTACATATTTCGTTAAATATTAGACTTCCTACTGTTGATGTACTCCTATTATCTTGTGTAATATCCAATTAACTTTACACTAACTCGTAGATATCGCAGTTTGGCAATTTTGAATAAATCTTTTAAACCAAATGTGTGGCCCCTCCATGTTTTTATATCAATTCTCAAATCATAGTCAAAGTATTGACTCTCACATTCCGAAGAAAAATCGTATATGTATCACATAACAAGATAGGATTAAAAAACCCCAAAATCAAGTTTTTAATCTGCCGCAAAATAGTATATCTACTCATGAGGGTGTATCACGAAAAATGTTTTTTGGAAATTCAAAAGTTGTTACTATGTCACATGTTTATCACAAAAAATATTTTTGAAATTGAAAAAGATTCAGCATTCCCGGAAAGAACTTCTTAGCTTCGAGGTTTTTAGTCAAAACGATGATTTTTCTGGAAAAAAATATATCAACCAAACCCAGATAATTTGGACGAACTCACGAACGCCGTTCGCAGAAAACTTTCGAAGTTTGCAGAAAATTTTTGCATTTTGTTAAAAAAGTTATAAATTTAGGAAGTTTTCTATCTGAAATATGTCTTGATTTTGTTTATTGTGGTTCAGTAGCTTGTTACATACGAAACTGACACATTCATTAATCATGACGGATTGACAACCAACCTCATGGTAGAACCTGCACTTCATACAACTTGATATTTTTGTTGTTGGTATCACTTTAGGATTCAGAAGCCCCCTTTTTTTTGCAGAAAATTTTAAAGAAATTATTTAAGTTTGCAGACAGTTTTACATTTTATCTAAGTCTAATATCAACTATATATGAAGCGAAAAGGGGTATTAAAGTTCATTAAAGTTCAATAATTTACAATTCAAGGTAGAATCCATCAATAATTTCTTTTAAGCATTTTGGTTTCCTGGAATCGTTATGAAAACCTCACATTTTTGTGCATTAGTCATAATATAGAAATATTTACATAGCACTCAGAATAATTTGGATTATTATATTTTTAGTACAAACATTGCAGAGTACAAATTTAGCAGAAGGCTTTCATTTCTATTTCATCTACAAACATATTGTTTTTATAATTTAAAACTGCATGAGAAATGTGAATTTTTTTTTAGAAACCATCAGGGTGTGAGGCAAATTGGTCAAAATCTTTTCCAACGCATCTTTAAAACTTCAGTTCTGGCATCATTAATAGTCTTCTCTGTGCTTGTTCATGTACGTGTAATGATTAAGAAAAATGTATGCTTTCAGCTCCAGTGAAAGTTCAACAGTTAAAACATGCATTCTTGAGCGAACAACAAAATAAGAGGCATATGATTATTGGAGGTGCTGATACAGTAGAGACTAAAAAACTCGAGAAACGTAGCAAAAAAGTTGGAAAAGTCCTTACAATCTATCTATATAAAAATAGATGTATGTATTATTTGTATATATGTATATGTGTATTTGTATGTTGGTTCCTTTGCAAATCCAGTTTTAGTCGGATTTTCATCAAACTTGGCGCAGGGGTTACTTGTTGCACTAGAATTTACATAGGTGGGGTTTTGAAATTTTAAGAAAAATCCAAAAAACTCAGAATTCAAATTTTTTGTCTCACAATTGCCATTTTCTTTCAATTTTGAATACATAGAGTTATAGAGATAAGCCTTTAAGCTTACAAATTGATAAAATTTAACACATTTAAATGTTTCACTTTTTGCCAACAAAGATTACGATTAGCAATGAATTATTCATTAAAGGCCCACCTATTTCATTTTAGCATGAAGTAAGTTAAAAACAAATTTAATTCTTGTTCTAATTAATTTGGAACATTGCACAAATATTGTATGATGCAGAAAAATTAGAAGTTACCCGCCAACGCCAAGCAATTAGCTAGTCAAAGATAAACACGAGTCTACAACCAATGAAGACATTTTTCTTTCTTTTTTAAATAAGCAAACCATTGTCAGTGAATGCAGGAGGTAAAAAAAGGAGGTCAACGTTTCGCTACTTGTCGAATTTGCTTGGAATTCGGCATTTTATTGTCGAACTTTCTTACAACAAACTTTAATTGACCTTTAAATCAATTCGTCCAAACAGTACACTGCAAAAAATGATCTGTTGATTTACAGTACAATACTGGCAGCCGAGGTTCAAATTTAAAACTGAAAAATGCACAGTTATGAACTGTAAAACTAGCAATTTTAGTGTCTTACTGTAAAGTTAGTAATTTGACAGTTTATTGCAGTTAGAAAATTTAGCTGTTCTTTACGCAGTGGTTAAAGCACCGACCGCCGGACCCGCATTCCGGATTCGACCCATACATTTGCGCATGCGCAGATGCTACCCGTTCAACGGACGGATCGCAACAACTCAACGGTAGGATCTCCTCATTCGGCTATCGGCTGACCATTCGTCTTGCGGTAGCTCCTCGTGGGGAAATGGCGACCGCAGTGGAACAAGTGCGAATTTTAGTTCATACGTTAAATTTGAAAATTGTTTAAAGGAGTACAAAGCGAGAAATTATTGTGATTTTTTATCAGCGAATGCCGTACTCTAGAGGCAGCTAAAAAACGGTACCCAAAAATATGGGGAAAAAATATCTAGATGCACAATATCCACAAAGCTCCTAATAATCAATACAATATGACCTGAGTCAAAGATTCCATATTTACTAATGCTGAAGTGAAATACCATTTAAAGATATTATGTATAAGTTAAAAACTCAAATTAGCTGAAATAAAAATAAAATTCAGCCAGAGATTAAGCTTTTAAGTTTTTGACATTGACAGTCTTAAACAGCATGGAATTTTGTTTAAAATTTTCACTTTAATGATTTGATTAAGATGAAAAGAAATGTTATTGGTTTGCCTTTCAACAAGGAATAGCAAGCATCAAAAATGCGAAATATCTGATTCTCACAGCGGATTATTCTGAAAATCGCGATCTCTTTGCATTCGCCATTGGAATGGGATTTTTTTGCATTTCTGATTCTCTCTCAAGAGGTAAATAACTAAAATTTCTTTTTTTTTGTTTAAATCAAATTTTTTGTTTGTCAAATCGCAGCAGCGCTAGCCATGTCGTCGGAGCTCTATTATATGAACGTAGTCGCCATAAGCCACGAACTTTATGTGAATAACCAAGGCTACACTAGATAGCGTTTTATACAGGCTTCTTCATTACTCAAAACATCAATGGTAAAGATTTGCCCGCTAGAGAGCGCTGAACAACGACCTCCCAAATGTTTGTTTACATTTATTAGCATGTTGTTTCCGCTGTAAAAAGTGACGTTTATCCTATCTTTTAGGGTTAAAAAATCTTGATGTAGTTAACTGAAGTGGAGTACAGAGTGAATTGATGCCGAAGGCCCTCTTAGTACTGCTTTTTAGGGGAAATAAATTCCCTTTTCAGGTAAAGTTGGTCGCAACTCATGATTCAGTCATACGACATTCATTCATTGTTTACTTTCTTCGAATTAGCAACATATAGCAATGGCGTTCAATTTTGACATCTCTGCATTAATAAAATATACGCTTTTCTTCGCAGCCGATAAATAAAAATGTAGCAATGAAATAATATTGTTCTATTTACTATTTTGTTTCATTATTGTTGCTCTCACGATCTTAATTGCTACGCAAAAGCTCAGATGTTCATTTTGATAGCGTTGACCCATCAGAGCGATAAATGGCGAATCTATTCGTAGAGACATTTCATTTTGATGCCCCAGAATGAAATGTACACTAATGAAGCGATGGTGTTCAACGGAAAGACGATTGACAACAAAACATATTAATTTCTTTAGTAAAAACGAAATGAGCATATATAATCGTTTGGTACTAAAGAGCAATACAAGTACGAAAAAAATAAACAAAACTACAATATTACGACGACCAACTGTAAAATTTTGTTTTCATTTACACAACATTAAAAGGTAATGTTCTTTTTATGTTAAATTTCACACATTGATAATATTTCGATAATTGGGAATCTGCTGTGGTTGCCAAATTTTTGGCGATAATTACTTTATTTTGTTGCTCTTTAGTTTATGTTTGCGAAGGAAGTATATTTCCCTCGCTCATAAATTGGACACAAAGATTTAACGCCAATAGTGAAAGATAACCAGACTTCCAATCACTGAAATCTTCCCTTTTTTGTTTCTAATTTCACACATAAGTTTAATACTTGAAAGTAAAATAATGGGCCAACTGAAAAAAAGCTGCGAAATAATGTGAGAATTCTTATTAAAAAACTCGCCAAATCAACTTCAAAAGCTCCATTAGCATGTAACATAACAAGTTTAATAAATATATCGAGCCATTATTATCATTGAAATTTAAATTAAAATGCAAAATAAGAGAAAAGAAGACGATGCAAGCTTAAAATTTTAATCTTCGCTTAGGTGGTAAGAAAATACATCGCCAAGTTAAAAAACGTACCTATAACTGAAACGTACATACTACCAAAGATCTCGGCTATTGAAATATTCTCAAAAGCTTTACGGAGAACTTCCATTAAAATGTAAAAAAATCGCCAAATAAATTAATTTGACCATCTAAACTCATCAAAAGTTTTGATTTAACTATCGTTCCAAAATCGCCATTTATCGCTCTGCGGTGCCAGTGTCGTTTCATAGTTAATTAATAATTAGAATCAATTAAAATGAAAAATAATTCACTAACTAATTAAAATAAGCCGTTAAAATGCAGAATAAACCAACAAATCGAACGAGCTATTAAATAACGTTAAAATACACTAAAATAGAATTGAATGCCAAATTGTAAAATGGTCGCCAACAAATTAACTTTTAATTTTGTCTTTTATTATTTGATTTGTAGAAATGTTAGTTACCATAAAATTCGATAGATGTCGCTGGAAAAGGACGTCCGTTTTTATCCCAAGGATTTTGATCAAATGAAGAAGCCTGTATAAAACGCTATCTAGTGTAGCCTTGGAATAACTTTAGTTCCGATTGAATTACAATAATGCTCCACTATACGAAAAGACCGATTGCGTAAATACGTCGCAATAAATAACTACATATTGTTTGAAGTATAATTGCAGATCGCGTATTTCGTTTCAATATCAATTTTATTCTTACTAAACAACCGTTCGCATAGCTTTAGTCATCTGTCACTTTGCGTGTCGGTTACACATTATTCCTCCGATGGTAGGAAGTGTTTATCTGTCGAATCGGATCTAATTTCGAGAGTCGGTTTCGGAATTAGATCCGATCGGTCGGCTCTCGAAATTAGATCCGATCGGTCGGCTTTCGAAATCAGATTCGACCCATCGCTCTCGCCGCATGCGCCAGAGGTGGCCGATGCTCCATTACGTATCCGGTGGTCGGGTCGGTAACATCAGCCTATTTCTTTAAAAACAACAGTATAACACTGACAGCAGAGGTTCCAGTTAAAAACTGTAAAATGCACGGTAATAAACCATTAAAGCAGTAATTTTAGTTCATAACTAAAATTAGCAATTTTACAGATTATTACTATTAAGCTAACTGTATTATACTGTAAAAACAACATTCACTTTTTACAATGTTATTCGTTTCATCCGACGTCGAATCCAATTTCTTTATCGCAACATCAGTCCGAACCGACTCCTGGAAATTTAAAGTCTCCGACTTCAACACCTTAGCCTAGCTTTCCATAATGCGGACGACTCCTGCAAACTGGTGGGGATCAGAAAATGTAGTCTGTTTTAGCATAGCTCGTTTTAAGCGTGTTCGAATTAATGAGGTTCGACGTATTTTGTTTTAATATCGATCATTAGAAACCAATTAATAGCGCTTAACTTTTTGTGCAGAGAAAAGTTGATGCTAAGTGATTTTACTTAATCTTATCAAAAGTTATGAAAAGTAATAAAAAAAAATAAAATAAAATAAAAACCTTACTTGCTACTCGTGTGAAAAGAAGACCTCTTTGTATTGATGATGTTCTTGATAAGTGTGACGTCAGATGAATGTTTAGTTTTGCTCCTGGGAAGTAGGGAAAAAGTTACGCATGCAATCCATCGCATTACTCAGTCTTCAGACTGAAAATTAGTAAATAAGTAAAATATATAAGAGTAAATAATTAAAACTCATAAAACAAATTAATTAAATAAGAAATCAATTTATATACAGGGTGTCCACTCCAATCGTGGACCAATAGCTAATTTCTAAACCGTTAGAGATAAGCATATAGTTTATTTAGGAAAAAATCTCCAAATTACGAAAGGAATTTTGGGTCTATTCAATGTTTTTCAAAAAATCAAATTTTGAAAGAGTTACGAAATTTAAATTTTTATACAGCCCCCCAGTCCTATCAATCATATTTAGTAAAACATTCTTGACACTGTAACGTTTAAAACTAAAAAAAAATCACTCTTCTACCACAAAAATTGACCGAGTTATGACGTTTTGAAAAATCAAGATTTTGTATTATTTCATGACGTCATCGAGCGATCGCTTAAGGGACCGTATGCGAAATCCTTCAAAATCTTGATTTTTCAAAACGTCATAACTCGGTCAATTTTTGTGGTAGAAGAGTGATTTTTTTTTAGTTTTAAACGTTACAGTGTCAAGAATGTTTTACTAAATATGATTGATAGGACTGGGGGGCTGTATAAAAATTTAAATTTCGTAACTCTTTCAAAATTTGATTTTTTGAAAAACATTGAATAGACCCAAAATTCCTTTCGTAATTTGGAGATTTTTTCCTAAATAAACTATATGCTTATCTCTAACGGTTTAGAAATTAGCTATTGGTCCACGATTGGAGTGGACACCCTGTATATATATATATATATATATATATATATATATATATATATATATATATATATATATATATATATATATATAAATGGATGGATGTATATTTGTACATACATTTGTTCGTTTAACTGTTTGTTCCTCATACAAATCCAGTTTTCGTCGAATTGTCATCAAACTTGGCACAGAGGTTACCTTGATGTAGTAGAATGCATAGGCAGGGTTTTGAAATTTTAAAAAACTTCGAAAAGCTCAAAATTCAAATTTTTTGTCTCAAAATTGCCATTTCCTTTCAATTTCGAATGTAGAGTAATAGAGAGTAAAATAGACTTAAAGCATACACATTGATAAAATTTAACACATTTAAATCGGAGTATTTTCCAACAAAGATTACTATTAACAGTGAATTTTCAATTTAAGCTCACCTATTTCATTTTACGATCAAATAAGTTTAAAATTTTGCCTTTTATTGATGCTATTTTTCTGTAAACGCTTAACTTTCTGTAATATTTTAGTTCCTTTCAGAGTTGGTACCTAAAAGACAGATTGATGCAATTTTTATAAGCCCATGTGGATATATAGAATTCATTCAAATATTTTTTTAAAGCTTTGTTGTATTAATAAGCACCCAGGCAACGCCGGGTAATAAGCAAGTATGTAAATAAATAAAATAAACAAATGAGAAAAAATACAGATAAACAACTATGGTAGATTGGCGGAAGACGCCGCATCACGTGTTTCACCCACAAGCATAAACAAAAACAACTTTCTGGTCAGTTAGGATAAAGAAACATGCACGTTGAGAGTATACACAAAAATTGTTGTTGATTAACCACAGGCTTAAGGGGTGTTTTAATAGGGTTTTGTTATTTTTACCACTCTAATGAGTATCCGAAATCTTGGCTAATGTATTGCGATAAGACGACGAATATGTATTTGGGGTAAGATGCCGCGGCTTTTTGACACGTCCTAGAAAAGGAAATGATCCTATTCGAATCATAGATCTATAAAAATGAACCGAAACGTTGGAAAAACGTGATTCGATAAAATACATTGTACGTAGCGGTTGGCTCCATATACCGTGTATATTTTACCTCAAGTGCAATTCTCATGAGGGCATCCAAAGATTGGGGTATGGGGTCGAAATGCAAAGTTTTGTCATCATTAATTTTTGGAGGTAAGAAGTTGTTTATCAAAGCGAAACTTATATTTTCCCAGTCACAAAAGTTCATATTTTGTTAATAAGTCGTTTTTTTTTTTAAATAAAACCAATGCACTACTGCATAGAAAATAAAGTTGTAAACTACGGCGTCTTCCTCAAATCTACGCTAAATGAATGAAATGAATAAATAACCTTGAATTCTTTTCTGGCAAATTACAGTTTTTGAAAACTATTATTTGCAGCCAGATGATTACGTCGTGGTTGTATGTGTTATGATTTTGCGTACAATTCAGCATACCTTTAGTAGTTATGCCTTCTCTCCTACTACAGAAGAAACTTTTAGCTCTTTCACTGATATCTTAAAGGGAAAAAAAAATACGAGATACAGTAACGGCCACTAATGAAATCACTGGATTATAAAATCAACCACTTTTTAAAATCAACTCTGCAGGAACCGAATCCTTAAAATATCAAAACATGTTAAAACCATCCTTTCATAAAATCATCATCGCCGTTTTATAAAACCAGTTTTTTTTTTGGAAAGTGTATGCTAAAAAACGTAATAAAACATAATAAATTCCAGTTATGTAGTAGTTCCAAGAAGTAAAAGAGTCTCGGAAGATGAAGAAATTCATACCAAATTTGCACTCTTCAATGTTTGTACGATTTCCGTTAATCAAATATCTATACGCCAGTATTTTAAGACCCGTCTGCAAATAAAAATGTAAATCTTGTTTAGTTTACTAGATTTTGAAACTTTTAAAACTATATAGAAATACAGTAATTTATTAATTTTTCAGATAATAAGATCTTTT
>JAXGGA010010142.1:0-48232 GCA_038373865.1 Uloborus plumipes
GATTCTTGAAATTCAAAAGCCAAGTTAAAGAGGCATGATCTGTCCGGAGCAGGAATTTACGGCCGTAGAGGTAATGATGGAAATGTTCTACAGCTTTAACTATTGCGAGCAATTCCTTTCTCGTGACACAATAATTTCGCTCCGACTTTGATAAGCATTTGCTCCAGTAGGCGATGACATGTTCGTTACCGTCTATTTCTTGAGATAAAACAGCTCCAACGCTCTCGTGGCTGGCATCAGTGTCAAGTATGAAGGATTTTTCAGGCTGAGGATAAGAAAGAATAGGCGTTGATGTTAAAGCCTCCTTCAGCTGTAGAAATGCATCCTCGCATTCTTTGGACCATTCAAATTTTTGTTTGCTCTCCGTCAGCTTATGCAAAGGTCGTGCAATATTGGAAAAACCCTTCCCAAACTTCCTGTAGTACGTGCAGAGCCCCAGAAAACTTCGCAGCTGATGGACATTTTCAGGGCGGCTCCAACTCTTGACTGCTGATACCTTATCTGGATCTGTTCGTACACCTTCGGAAGAGATAATGTGACCAAGGTAGTTCACCTCACGGCGGAACAAATTACATTTGGACGGGCTTAACTTCAGGTTGGCTTCCTTAAGCTTTTGCAGCACCTTCTTAAGATTAGCCAAATGCTCCTCAAAACTGCGTCCTATGATGATGATGTCGTCCAAGTAGACTAGACAGGATTCATAAGAAAGCCCTCGTAACACTGATTCCATAAGACGCTCGAACGTGGCTGGTGCATTGCAGAGGCCGAAGGGCATCACTTTAAACTGCCACAAGCCTTGTCCGGTTGTAAACGCCGTCTTCTCTCGGTTGTCGGGGTGTATCTCCACCTGCCAGTAGCCGCTCTTTAGATCCAGGGTCGAAAACCACTTGTGTCCGGAAAGGGTGTCCAGAGTGTCATCGATCCGTGGAAGAGGGTAACTGTCCTTCTTGGTGATGTCATTCAGGCGTCGGTAATCAACACAAAATCTGGTGGAGCCGTCTTTCTTTCGGACCAAGACGATAGGGGATGCCCAAGGACTGGATGATGGTTCGATGACGTCATTCTCTTGCATCTCTTTTACGAGGATCTCAACCTCTTCCTTCTTGGCGAACGGTAGTCGTCTTGGATGCTGCTTGATAGGGGGATGATCTCCAGTGTCGATCCTATGCTGCGCTAAACTCGTGCGACCAACATCTTCGGGTGTAGATGTAAACACCTGCTTGAAGTCGTCCACCAATTTTTCCGCAGCGTATCTTTGATCCTTCGATAATGGTGCACTCCCAATTAATTTCGAAGTCAAGGACTCAGAAGACACAGTCTCGGAGGAATCAATTCTTCTGATGATGCAGTTTACGGGAGTACAAGTTGCCAACACTTCTCCTTTCTTAATATTCCTCGGTCTTTCACTCACATTGGCGACTCTCACAGGAACTGCATTCCTTGACAGGTCCACAAGCGTAGATGCCACTAGTACTCCTTTTGGGCTATTACTCTGGTTAGGATATTCAATTAGGCCGAATTTAAAGCTGTTGTTTTCATTGATGGAGCCAGGTATTAGTATTTCTGATCTAGGGGGAATAAATAAATCTGTTTGGGATATTATTTGATGAGCGGATTTTAAGTTATTTTCAGCATTGAAAATTGCTATGTCTTCTCTCATCGAGTGCAGCTCATTATTTCTAAAGTCAATAGAAAAATAAAATTTTCTCAAAAAGTCCAGTCCGAGAATGAAGGGATTTGTAATGTCAGCGACGAATGCCGTGTGATGGTAAGTGGCGCTTCCGAACATTATTTCTAAGTTCACTTTCCCTTCAATCTCGATTTTGTCACCTGTCACAGTTTGAAGAGTAACGCAGGGCGGCGTCCATAAGATCTTGAGTCCAAATTGACGAGCCACATCAGTCTTAATAATGGTTACGTTGGCTCCTGTGTCCACAATCATTTCGCAGGGAAACCCATTCACATATGCGTAAATGAAGAGTCCCTTGCAGCCGCCACTTCTTGAGGAAATCTGGAAGACTTTGGGATGGGGCTCATTCCAATTTGGCGACCTCCGCCCCGCGAGATTGCCATAGCTTAGTTTTCCTGAGCTGGAGAGGAAGAGGTACCCTTCCTTCTTGTTTCTTGGCGGGCTTCGCAGTTCCTTCGTACGTGGCCCTCACCGCCACATTTCCAGCACTTCAGTGGTTGTTTACTTTGGTCCTTGTGAGCCGTAATCTTCTTCAGGGTCCCCGAGAGCTCTTGGATTTGTCGCTTAATTTCCAAGAGACAAGTTGAGTTCGAATCCGGAGCACTCACTTCCACGCCCCTGATTGAATGGCGATCCTTGCGGGACGTTTGCTGTGCAGCCTCGAACTTCATTGCGTAGACCAGACCGGATTTAAGATCTTTAATGTCCGCCATCCGGAGAGCCGTCTGAATTTCTGGATTTCGCACTCCATCTATGAAGTAGTTCAGGGCCAGGCTATCGCGAACACCCGAAGGACAGTCCGAGAAGGCGAGATGGGAAAGCCTCTCAACGTCTGCTGCAAAAACTTGTAGAGTCTCTCCAGCCCTCTGGAGTCTGGATTTCAGCTGGAGTTGGCTGAATTATTTTTGGCATGCTTCGCCAAAGCGAAGCTCCAAGGCCGATGATAAGGCATCGAAGTCGCGGTGCTTGTCCTCTGGGAAGGTCTGTAGTATGTCGGCTGCATCCCCTCTCAGCGAGGCTGCAAGGTGACAGGCTTTCGTGGAAGAGTCCCAGGAGTTTGCTTCTGAAACGATGAGGAACTGCTTCTTGTAAATATTCCACGAGGTCTTCCCGTCAAACGTGGCCAGTTTGATGGACGGGCGAGAAGTTCCAGCTGCAGCTACACAGTCACTTGAGTTGTTGTAGGATGCTGATAATTTCGATTCAAGTTCTTTAATTTTCTTTTCCACATGATTTTCTACTGTGGTGATTCGATCTTCAACGCTGTCAACTTTCTCTTCTAGAGCCTCCACTTTATTTTCCATATTGTTAAATTTACTTTCCACCAAACTTTTCATTGACGTTAGATCGCATTTAATTTCTTCAGCTAGATCCTTTTTTAATTGTTCTTGATTAGTAGCCAGAGTCGCCATATCACTCTTAAACTGTTCTTGATTCGCAGCCATGTCATTTTTAACAGCGTTGATCGCATCAAGGAGTTGTTTCAGTTGTTCATCCATTGCTCGAGTAATTACCATAAAATTCCGAAGTCGAAAAGTCCGCAGGAAGAAAAGTCCAAGTTCACAAATAATAATTCCAAGAAAGTCCTTGAAGATGCCCCACATTGGGCGGAAAAATTGTAACGAGTCCGTAGCACCTTCAACTTTCTTTAAATGAGCATTCCAATCTTGAGGAAGTAACTATAAATTTATTTACAAGTATATACACTAGACTGTCCCAAAATTGTATGGTGAAAAAAAATTTTTGGAATTTGAACTGGCATACCTTGCATTATTGTGACATTTGGTATAAATAGCTATCTTGCAAAATTTTAAGCTATTTGAAGATTATTAAGTGACAGCTCAACATCATTAAATATTTCAAAAACCTAATTTATTGAGTAATTATTTTTTTCACAAAGTTTTATACAATTTACTCAATACAAAAGCATTTCTATCCATACTTTTCTTTTAACAATATGCAATAATTACAATCTCAAATACATTTTTTGCTTAAAATTACTTAAAAAAAAAATTTTATACACCAATGCTGCTTATTTTCCGTGATGTTCCAATGTTTGAAAAAGAGCCAGTGTTGCTCATCATTAGTAAGTTGCAAATTGAAACCACTTGCTAATTTAATTGCTAGTTTAGCACAATCATTTGCTACCTTCAATGTAAACAGGCCCATCATTAAGGGGGGCTGGGGGGTCAATTGCCCCCCCCCCCCCCCGACTTTGAGAAATCAATGTATTTACATTTAAGTAGGCGTGGGTTTCGTTGTTGTCTGGTGAAATTGTATTGTTTTTTACCCTTGTGTGTCTACCCCCCCCCCCCGGAAAAACTTGAAATGACGAGCCTGAATGAATGCAGACACTATTTCCTTAGCTTGATTGTATTTATTTCGTCTAGCTCAAGTGCGAACATCAACTGAAAAAAATTATTATCCAGTTTCATTACAGCTGATTCTAAATCCGTTCTTTCACAAAATATGATAGTGGTTGGGTTGGCTTCTAGTCTTTTAAGACCTTTTTTGGTTTTTGGATGCTATAAACACTTAGCTATGAAAGTTTTCCTTTAAGTTTTTAATAAGTGCTCTAATAGCCACTTCACTATCAATTTCTGTGTATAGCTCTAGTATTTGTAGAAGATGGAAGTCATTATGAGGCACATTGCAGCTACTGGGGGTATTGAGCCACAATTTTGCATAGATTGTTGTCATGCATGAACAGAATTCTTTTTAATGATAAAATATCAGAAGATGCTAATTTGTATTCCTCGTGAAAGCACAAATTCTTCAAGTAATAAATTCCTTTTGCCATTCATCTTACCCTGTGACAGGTACCTGGGAATTAAACATACAACCAGGAACATGATCTCCATCACCAAGAGTATACAAATATAAATGCAACGACCAGCAACAAGCTCTGGGCCCAACAGGGCTGGTCCTAGTCAAATTATAGACCCCAATGAAGATCAATAGCCCTCTTAAAGCTATCTACTCCCTTGCTCCTTTATCGCCTCTTCCGGTAAACTATTCCAAGTACCCACTACTTTGCTAAAACAGTAATTTTTCCGAATTTCCAGGTTAGCCTGAGATTTAAACAGCTTATAACAATGACCCCTTGTCCTGCTTTCCGCACAAAAATTTAATCCTATAACATCTTCCATTTTGATAAATTTAAACAACTGAATCATGTCCCCCCCTGGTTCTCCTTTGCTCAAGACTATACATGTTAAGCATTTTAAGTCTGGAATCATAGTCTAAATCTAAATTAGAAAATCCATTCACTAACCTTGTAGCCCTCCTTTTACCCTTTGATGTTAGTTTTAAACACTCGAATCACTTTAAACAAAAGTGCTTGTTTTTGATTCAATGTCCAATCTTGATACAGCCTCAATTGAAGACTCAAATAACATACTTTGTTGTTCTCCTGTTTTTGCTTTCTCCTCTTGATTTCTCTTATTACCTTTTCTTGTTTGTTGCTTTTCTTGCTAGTTTTTGAAATGTCAGTTTTCGCCTCCCATAAAATTCATCCTTTTCCCTACTTGGTCCTGAAGGAACTTCCAATCTTCAGGTATTTTAATGGTATATTCACTGTCTGTCTGCATAAGAAATATCAAACATTTTTTCTTCATTTCTTCATTAAACTCCTTTTCGATTTGTCATTGCCTTTTGGATGCCCTCCTATGTTTATTTTTATGCATTTTAGGATATTTTTTATAGATCATTTTCAGTTTGGTCACAACATTTGGTTTTTGTGTTATCGGTAAGCATCTTTCTGACAATGTTAATTCCCTAATCTTTAAATCATGAAATAGCCGGCCCAGTGCTTCACCATTTGTTGGTGATTGGTTGTTATTATGTATATCAAGAACTGAAACAAGTTGTTCTATCAGCTTTATTTCCATGTGGATATGATATTGTGAAAACTACTATTAAATTCTGCATACCACTTATTGTAAAATTAATATAAAGTCAATGTACTGTTATTTAACTATAGAAAATATTCATTAAAATGAAACTTACTTCTGAAAAATTTAGAAAATAAAAACTAAATCAAAAATGAATATAATGTAAGCTTTAGTTTTTATATAAAATGTTGACGTACAATTTTAACTCTAGAGCTACAGTAAGTCGAGGACAAAATGGCAGTGTTCCGTTTACCTAAGATGGCGATTATAAATTACAGTTTCAGAGTTCTGAAAACACTGAAATTAACAATAACTGATAAAATTTTAATGTAGAAAACATTCTGCTTTAAACTATATTATGCTTAAAATATACAAACTAATGAATAAACAATAAAAAAATATTTTTTTAATATTTGTTGCATCATGCATATTTTGGACCAAAAATAGGGCATAAAAATGATTTTGGGTGCTCATGAGAGGTCTGTTAATCTTAAAATATTTAGCTAAAATTTTTACCATACCTTTAGAATGTCATTTGGCACAACTTTAGTGGGTATGCGTATTGATTTTTAAAAATTATTTTTTTTGGGACAGTCTAATATACACTATTTACAATATGAGCAGGAAACAATTGCTAAACATCCAGCAAAACAGTACACTGTACTCTAAACAGTAACTCAGCACCACGTATCTAACGTGAACAGTAATTAAGCAATTACAAAAGCAAAACAAACATCCGCCCAAGCGAATAAAAAAAACGAGTCACCAGATCAAATCTGAAAAGAACTAACTGACTTGAGCTCAAGGCCAGCTATTTATACACGAAACGAATTCCGGACAACATTCTAGTAACATCCGGAGTGTTCCAAATCATTCATAACTTGAACAATTCATTCACGAAAGTTCCAGCAAATAAAAAGAAAAATCACTCCGAGTGAAAAATGTCTTCATGCTTATCAAAGTTAGGGCAAGTGTAAAAACTACAAAGTGTTTCAGGGCGGGTATACAGATGATAAAAGTGATATCTTCAGATACATTTGCAACATGTCGCCAGATAAAACCAAAACTAATGAAAATAAAGCAAAGCAGGAAAAACCACAACTATTTACAAGATTTGTAACAATATAGAAATTGTATTAAAATCACCAAACTTTCTGTTTACACCATGGCATGGCCAAACATTCAATGTAAAGTTAATTAACTTTTTTCAGCAAACCAGACATCTACATTTTATCATTTCTTTGTTTAATAGAAGGTTACAAGTGATGTGCTTAAATTCAAGTTGTATTTATTATCAAGAAAATTTACCATCGGTAAATTTATAACTAATCTAACATTTACAGACCTTTCATCTAAATATAGTAGGGAAAGGTGTTGTACGATACGAATTTAACTTGTGTATTCAATTTTTTATAGGAAAAGAACACTCATACATTTAGCTTCTTAAAAACATATTTGCTTTAAAGAAAATATTTAAAATAAAGTGGTAAAATGTAATAAAGTCAGAAAATGCAAAATGGCCCAAGGTACAAAATAGGGCTATATCTTGGGCCACCTTTAAAAAAGTGAATTTAAAAACAAATGTTAAATTTTCTAAAATCTACAGCAAAAGAAATTTGGCAAGTTGGCGCTCTAATTTTCCAGTTTTAATTGGTGGAGGTAGCCCTATTTCAATGTCATCAATGTTAATGACATAAATATCTTCTTTTTCTATGACCAATTTTTCTGTATTGCCACAATGCTTGTAAAACTTTATTTCTAATTTGCATCCAACTAAATCTTTCATAACTTCCGCTACAAAATAAGAAATTTTCTTCTTTATTGCTAATCTGGTTAGCTTTCTTCAAAGCTTTCTTCTGTTAAGTCTTTCACAATTTTCTTTTGCTTGTGTTGAGTAATTTCTTCTAGCATTGCATATGGAATCACACATGAATCTGTATATGGTATCTCAAAATCGCTTGCAGAACTTGATTCTATTATTTCTTTTTGTACAATTTTGTTGATAGTTTGACGTTTCTTTCGTACTATCTGTTCTTTCTCAGGAGTGTCTCCTAAAATTCTAGTCTTTTCACGTTTCCTTCCACAAGAAATTGTTTTCCTAAAGTCCTGCTTTCAGAAAGGATCTAATCATTTAAGGAGAGAATGCAACAGTAGATGATAAAATAAATGTTGAAGCAAGTGCAGTGGACTGAGATCCAGAAAATATGTTGCTCAAAAAGTTCAATGACACAAAACACAGCATAGTTAAATGGCCCACGGTACAACATAGTTTAGTGGTCGGAGGTACAACCACATGGTTTTTTAGAAAAGAAAACGGCTACTGAGTTTGCAAGTTAAATTTTGAAAACACAATTACTGCAGAAATAAAGATGAATAATTATACTTACTTGCTATTTTACTTCAGCTGTTTTGTAGATGCTGTTTTCAACAAAACAGAAAACATAAATCACAAAAATTTCACTTAAACGTAGGCAAAACTTTCTTTTCAACTTTTTTTAGCATGCACATAAGATATAAGAATAAAACAAAGATAAAGTCCACCAGGGTCAAATCGAAAAAGGCAGATGGGTTTTGGATTGCTATCTGTTTTCTGAAAAGAGAAATGCATGCTGGCCCAAGGTACACCACCTTCCCCTAATTGTTCTCAGACATGAATGCCCACCTATTACATTAAAAATATATGTTTAAATATGAAGGGCCAGGGGGGGAAAGATGAAAGTGATCAAAAAGTGATTTCGAGAAAAACAAAGAACAAAGTTTGATTTCTCGTAGCTCCTTATGTAGTTTTTCGAATTTTCATGCACATTTCGGTCGTTTCTCATCTTTTTCTCCCTTGTTGTTCTACCGGATGATACTAGTCCTTCATAGCCCCAAATAGCGCTAATATCTCAAAATTGACGAAAAAGTGACTTTCATCTTTTGTCCCCCTGGCCCTTCATATATGTAACATTTTTTATTTGCTGACATCTACTGTTATTAAAATTTGAAATCATAAAATTAGACAGAGGAGAAACATTTTGTTTCAAATTTTATTTCACACACAGTCACAGTTACAGAAATGATTTCCATTGATGGCACTGTCAAACAATTTCCCCTTTTAGTAAATTGTTACAGATCCAACCTTTCCAAACACTCTGCCAAAATGATTGTCATACTTGCTTGGGGCAGTGAACACTCTTTTACGTTGATTGACTTTGCCACATTTCAAAGCGCACATAGAGATGAGCACCACTAAACATTCCACAAAATCAAATACAGCAATTAAAGATATTCCCAGCCAGACTCCTAAATAGCCACCAACATAGCTGAAAAGCTCAATACTCTAAAAGAAAGAAATGCACAAATATAAATCAGATATCAATAAAACTTATTCCGTACATGATACAGTATACATAAATTTGCATAGTCCAAAACAGCTACATTCTTTTAATACTATTGATGTTTTTCGGTTCATTTCAACCATTTTTAATAAACAATAAAGAGATGGCTCATTGATGATCTATTATGATGAAATGAGGTTTGAAATGTGAAAATAACAAGCCTGACTCCAGAATTTATATTTCATATTTTGACACACAAATGCATCAAAAAAAAGATAACTTAAAAGCTGTTCTGAAGCTATCAAAAAACTTGAAATAAAACAGCCGTTTGTTTTTAAAGCTCTTCCCTTTTTTTAGCTCAATAATTGCACCTAAAACTCTGAATGCGAACAGGGGTATCTATATTTAGGATTATTTAATTTAATTGTAAATTGTTTTATCAGAGTTGTGAATTAGTTGTTTAATGTTTCGGCATTTATTGAATCAGCCTTTCTTAAAAATTCTCAGGATATTCACTCCTTTTGAAAGTAGAAATTTTTAAATGCCTTCACCTCACTCAGTATTTAGAGTTCATAATTGTCTTTGTGTCATCAATGTTTCTAAGGTTTACATGACAGTATCAAAGCAACAGGCCCATCTCACTAAACTACACAGTTTAGGCTTCATTTGTGTTTGCATTTTAATATATATTCTTTCTTCTTCCAAAGTTACCAGTGAACTTAACCACTATCCGTTAGTGAAATTCAACATCATTATTTGAAATTTTTATTCCGCTTCCGCATAACAATCACAGTTCTTAGATTCATATTGAAAAAACCCCATATACAACTTTTTTACACTAGTTCGAACACAGGCATAATTTGAAACTGAATTAAATTCCGCAAAAGTATATATCTGACTGAAGTTTATGAAAGTGGTAGAAGCACATGTATTCAGTTAAAATCTTCAGAGAAATTTAGTTTTTTTTTTTTTTTTCAATAAACAAAGAAAACAATTTTTAAATATTATACTATACTGCCGCAGGATGATGATAAAAGGCAGAAGATGCAAAATTGTCATTTTTAAATTTTTTGCATTTTCCTCATCTGTCGCACTTTAGAGTCATTGTACAAGCTTGCTTGTTTGGTTTTCGCTGAATATACAGCACAAAAAATGTAAATTTCGCTTTTTCGCTATTGTTAGCATAGAATCAAAACTACATTTCTGCAAATATCTCAAAAACTCATTTCTGCAGGTATTGAGCTTCACACGGTAGTATATTTATTACCTTATATAGCTACTGGAATACATATATTTTTAGTCAAGTATAAAAGAAGTACAAAGAGAGCTTACTTCATATTTTGGAATGTATTCAAATCTAATTTCTTCCATACGCTCAAAAGAGATCACAATTTTAGTCGAGCATCTGTAAATAAAGCTTTAACAGTTAAGAACAGAATATGAAATACTAAAATTTTGCACATGAGATAAGATTCATTTACTGAAGTTATTCGCAAAAATAAAAGTAGTAAAAAAAAATTAGGCACTTAATAAACACCATTGCTCAAAACTGTAAATGCAGATTAAATATTTCATTGAAATATTTGATCAAAGTATATTAATAGCTGCAAAAACAACTTATCTCTTTCTACACATCATGAAAGTCGATCTATATGTTATGCAAAAGTAAAAAACCAAATAAATATCAAAATTCACCAGTGAATGCCAGTATTCACACAGCAAAGACAACGGCAAAAACCAAATATTCTAGAATCACTAGTGAGTGCAGACATTCTAAAATTTTGGTCTTTTGCAACAACCATTTTTTCAGTAAACTTTTGATTATTCATGAGAAAAAAGTCTTTTTTCCCCCCAATTTACATCCCTTAGATGGAATTTTTAGCCTTTATTACAAAATATGAATTCCATTTGAACACAGGAAAGGCACAATCGAGAAATAAAGAGGAAAAAGTTTCCACTTATAAGTCAGTTGTTATTCGCTGCTAAAGAAGAAACTGTCCAAATGAGGATCATATTATTGAATGGATTGATTGTGATACAAATAACCCAAGCTCGAAGCATGAAGCTTATTAAAAAATGGTAAATAAAGAGCCAGGTAAGATTTTAAAAGAATCAAGAAAATGCTAAGTTGGGCTACCTACAACTCTCTGCTTAATGTTATGTGAAACTCTTTATTCAGAATAGTTAGAAATAACAGAGCATATCACTTTATGATAGAATCTGCTAAAACTCGTCAATGTGTTCCAATACAAGAGAGCAGAAATGTTTGCTGATTTTCTAAAGGAGTAAATCTACAGATTTGTTAGAGGTTGAATAATATTTTTATTCTTCAAGTAAAAAAAAAAAAAAAAAAATATGTTTATACTAGCTGCCAGGGCAACTAGATTAGCTTCCTACGACATGTTAATGCATGATGTCCCCCCTCTCTAACTTTTACCTCATTCTAAAGTTATATTATTTGATATAATTTAATGTTCATTCGATTTCAAGACATACCACGCACGTGGCCCGGCATTGCCTTCGTGCCTTGAAAGTGGTGAGAAAAATTTCAAGAAACTACTCCCCGCCAAGGCGGCTCGCTAAGAGGCGCCTTTTCTTTTTTCCTGCATCAAAAAATCATTCAAATTATTAAGATGTTGCACGGGCACTTCGCGCCTTCAAGAGGGTGAGAAAAGTTTCAGTAAGTTCAGCTCACTCAAAGGAAAGAAGCAGACATAGATACTCAGTTTTTAATATAAGTAGATGACTTTTCAACTAATTTATATTTCAAAAAATTGCAAGTATCCAGCAAATAAAAGTACAACGTACGTGACCCGCTAATGAGTTTCATGTTTGACTTAGTTAAGTTTTCATTCAAAATTCTCATTATCATTGTTATTACTGTTTCATAGCAACCACGTTTTGCAACAATGGATTTCATATTTAAGCATTTAGGCCTAATTGCTTTAAATTTGACTACTTTTTAATTGATATCTTCGTTAATTAAAATCGTATAATAATACAAATTAAAACTACAGAAGCCTGAAAAATTACCTATCTATTGGTACCTGGTTTGACTTTCAGTTCATTGGCGTTCAGGAGAAAGAAGCCTGACATAGATAGATAGTTAGAAAGGAAGATAGATAGAAAGATACTCAGTTTTTAATATAAGTAGATTACCTTTTGTAGGTATAAATTGGAAAAATGCATATTTGTGGATTTATATCCTCTTTCCATAGTTTTGTTTATTGTCTGCAAAATCTGGTCATCAGCAAACGAAGGTCTGGTCATCAGCCAGTCAATTCTAGATCTGATAGGGTGTTTACTGTAAAGTAAACTCCCTCTAATGTGCAATGCTAGATAACAAACACTTCAGGTAATAAAAGTTAATAGATTATAGAGAATGTTTTGTTTAACCATTTAACTTCCATGAATTTTTAAAAAATAATAAAAAAGACATTACTTTAAAAATCAAGAGTAAGAATAAAAACAATTAAGAAATAAAATGACTCAATGTTACCAATTTTATTTTTCATGCATAATTATTAAATTGAATGTAAGCTACTAGCAGTGTATATTCATTGCTACTGATCCACTTTTATTTAAATTTTACAAACATATAGGAGACGGTTGTGTTCGAATCAAAATATTTTTTACTCCGCTGAACTTTTTGCAGCTATTTTGTAGCTTTTACTTTCACATCAGGCTCATCTTAGGCTATTCATCTAATACAAAACTTGGTTTGTTGTTTAAGAGTTTCTGCAGTGAAATTTTTTACATGATGCAAAACTTCAGCAGCTTCGGCATTGGCAAAAGATATGTGGAAGCTTTCAAACTCATTCTCATCATTTTCCGTTTTAAAATAATGTTGTAACTGTTTTATAAAATGAAAAAATATTTTATTTCAATCTAGATACTCTTATAACATAAAGCTTGCACCTCAACCATTTTTGTCACTTATTGTGAGTTTTTGCACATTAGCTAACATTGAAGTTGCAGTTAATTTGCTAGCAATTAATTTTACCTGCAACTACTACTTCACTGGTTACATGCAAAAAAGATGATGGATTATAGGGAATTACCTATAATGTCTGAAGGTAAGCAAAAGTTAACTTTAAATATTATGTAAGTAAGGTTCATACATTCATACTAATTGAAACAGCTTAATGTACTTTTAGCTTCAAAAAAATATGTAATCAGGATGTAATAACAACAAGAAAATAAGTTTTAAGACTCTAAAAGACATACTTACGTTTTTACATCAGCAGTCTGAAAACAAAAGATTATATGTCTTTAAAATTGAAATTATATTTCAAAATTAAAACCATATGATAATTGCAAATTGAATAAACTCAACTAGCATGTTGAACTAATGCATTTCTTTCAATGAAACTGGGTTAACTTGACGTTCTTAAAAGTCGAAAGGAGAGAGATAAATACATAACATCATGCAATCCTTTTAACGATATCTTCAGTATAGATATAGCAATATGCAAAAACATACTTTTATTGACAAACAATGAAAAAAAATACCATTATCTTTACTTGTTTAACATAAAGGCTAAAGTAATGTTGCGACATATCAACCTCCCATATTTGAAGAAGACACTAAGAGAGTTGTGGTAGGGATGTGGTAGTAAAGAGGATATTGATCGATAGTCATTTATAGTAGTCACAATCAAGTGGCACAATGAGCATTTAAAGGTTCTGAAGAAAAGTGTATTCGTATTAATGGTTGTTCTAAGGAAAAAAAAACAGATAGCATTTTGAGGTTTTTTTTTTTTTTTTTTTTTACTTTGCCAACATGATCTTGTTTGGCTAGAAAAAATTTCACGTTATCACGTCATGAATACCACTGATCAGGCTGTCAGAAAACTACTGAGCAGGTGCATGTTTAAGTGTTAAACGCTAATGAGCGTCTTAAATGGGTTTAAAGGTTGATACCCAAACATGAATAATTTTTCTCACTGTTAATTATCCTGTAATATTATTTTAAGATTCAAAATCAATTAACTGTGAGCAAAAGTGAAACTAACCAAGTTTTATTGTGCTTTGTTTATTTTTATATACTTTTTTTAACTTAATAAAAAAATTTAAACAGGTGTGCAAAACAGCACTGTTTAAAAACTTTCATCTTTCAATACCAAATACAAAAAGAGCTCAAGATTTCTATTCAAGAAAAAGTAGGTTACTCTTTTAGTTTAGTTATAAAATTAAAGCTAAACATGATGTTAAAATGGACTTTACGTCAAACAATACTTCCTACATAGAATACAGTATTTTTCCAAAAACCATTTTGTGAATTATTTTTGCTCTTCAAAATACATTTAAATTAACAGTTTATCAAATTTGCTAAAAGTTGTGGGTTCTCAATACTTTGAAAAAAAAATAATGAGGTTTTAAAAATTTAAATCACTGAAGAAAAAGTTCTGCACTGACACTTGGTAAAGCAAACATATTTGATGCACTTTTTTCAGTTAAAAATCCCTGAAGATTATTCAAAAAGAAGGTTGGAGAAACTATGGATCAAGACATACAATAAATCAATGAATAATTGAAAGGAATGTTACAGATTTTCGGTTTAAGATTCCTTAACCTCCCTGCGGTTGGGCAGTCCCAGGAATACATGTTAAATGGACCAGTGGCGTATATAGGTTTTTATTTCGGAGGGGGCCCATATAATCAAGCTTAGCCCCCCCCCCCCAAGGTTTTTTTTTCGCTATTACTGTAAAACAAATAGAAATTTTCAAATTGAATTAAAATATTGTAATTTTTAGAAAAGATAGAAAATTACGAAGTTTTAAAATTCCCCCAAAACTTTTTTCAAAATTAAAATTATTTGTGCTACCCTTTTTCAAAATTGAAGACTTAAGCCATTTTTACTAGTAACGTTAGCAAGAACTCTCTCCCGAAATGTTTCGAAATTAATGTTTTAAAAACATTTTTATTTAGGTTATCTTTAATAGCGTCAAGAGAAAAGGCGTCAGGATTCGGGCGCTGTGCCCCGAAATTTTCCGGCATCGAAGCTTCAAGAATACAATTTTAAGCTCTATTTTTTGAAACTGAAGGTTCAAATTTTTACTTTTAGCAGAGGTGTCCATTACCCCCAAGAGCAAAACTTATCATTCAAGAATTCCACGAAGATCCCTCTAAAAACGAGAGCCACACGTGAAAGAAAAAGAAAACAAAAACTTTTTAAAACGCCCCTTAAAAATAATTCAATAGCGTCGCTTAAGCCATGATTCTTGATAGGAACAACTGCTTTTAGGCTTTGTTTATCTGACAACATTTAGGATAATAAAAGGATTTAGGGACTCTTCTGGAAATTTTTGGGCATAGAGACTGTAATTCGGGAGCTCCCTCTTTTCCAAAACACATTTTAGAGCTAAGACTATAGAAAAGTAAGGGGGTTATCAACTATGGTTAACTGTTTGAATTTTAAATCTCTAAAATGCCAATCAGAGGTGTAGCTAGGAAATGCCCAACAGGGGGCACAGGTATAATTTAAAGTTTTAGTTACGAAAACTAATTTTCTTATAATATGAAGTTAATTTTAAGGGAAGGAATGGGGTTCAGGACTCTCCATCGTAAAATTTTTGAAGTTGAAGTAAAAAAATAGCTTTTATAAGCATATTCGATAGCGTTAGAAAAAAAGTTTGGTTTCGGTGACTCTCCTGAGAAAAATTCGAAATTGAGGTTTAAAAATAGCATTTTAAACGAGTTTTAATGATTGGGGTAGAAGCACTCCCCTGAATTTTTTTCGAAATTTAAACCCCAAAATAAAGAATTGTTTTCAAGAAGTTATCGTGGATGACGGAGGATATTGCTCAGAGAGACTCTCCTCGGGACTTTTTTTGAAATTCAAGTCCTAAAAACGCTATTTTAGACAATATTTAATTATGTAGAGAGACAATGTGCACTACACTGGATATAGATACATTTTTTTAGTTTTAAGTCTAAAAATCCCATTTGTTGGCAACTTTTGATTAAGTAGCAGTTTTATTGCAGATTTCTTAATTGGAGAGGGACCACGTGTGGTACAATTTTTACAGAACCACTTGTTTACAGTTTCTATTTTTGAGAAATAAGGTGGCTTCTTAATTAAAAAAAAGTACAGGGGCATTGTTTGGTTCGGGACTCTTCCCAGAAATATTCTTAAGATTAACTCCTAAAAACGCAATTATTGGGGGCCTTTGACGACGCATTTTGTTAGAGGTTAGAGGGGGCGAGTTTCTTAAGTATGAAGTACCTCAGCATGGAAAAAAATACATGTTAGTTAAAAGAAAGTTTTCTTAAACTAGATTTAATTTTTCAAAATATTGGACTGATTAAAACAATTTAAAATTTTCCGATCAAACTTTAAAATTATTTTGTAATTAGTTATCACGTAAAACATCGTGATTAGAAATTAGTTGTTAACTTTAAGTTAAGTTTTAATCTGCGATGTTTGGAGTCAAGAAGATTTTTTTCCATCGATTTCCAACGTCTTGCGCTATTTCTCAAACAGCTGAAGTTGAAAATTCTTCCTTGTCCCGTTGTGCTTGTTTCAGAACATTTTTTTTTTTTTTTCAGATTCCTCTTGAGAAAAAATCTTGAGAGTATGTTTATGGATGAGTTTTATCAATTTTTGTTGAAAATTTAAGAGTAAACTTAAACCGAATAATAATAACTACCTTTATATTAAAAAAAAATCCGAATTTTTTTTCGGGGGGGGGGACATAGGAGGGAAAGACCCTCTGGAGTTCTCCCTTATGTACACCTTTGAAAACGATGTTAATAGAGATTGGGCTTTTTTCTTAAGGATTTTTTTTGAGCAAACACAGCATTTTTTTTTTTTTTTTTTTGAGCAAACACGAACCAAACACCTACTTTTGAAAAAATCTTTCTCGATTTCGGGGGGGGCCCGGGCCCCCTCGGCCCCCCCCTTAAATACGCCCTTGAAATGGACGAGATATCTTGTCATAAACTGCAAGGTGGTTAAACAGTCTTTTAATCTTTGACCTTCCAATCTATAGGTTAGTTTCAAAAAACACTTTCAAACATCCTTTTTTTTTGGGGGGGGGGGGAGTGAATTTTAGTACAAAACAGAAAGTATTAATGGATCAAAGTCAAAATAAAAAATGCAAAGAAAATTTTTAGTTTGACGTAAATTAATCACATAACTATAATGTAATAATGATTTTTAGACACATGAGGTAATTGCTTTTCTGCACATACAATTTTTCCCATAAAAAATGCATCAGAAATTATCTTAATTTCACATATAGAACTGTTTTACTTACATCTCCCAATGCATGTTTCACTTCTTGAACATCCATTCTGAATTTTTCATCCCTAATTAAAATTTTAAAAAAGCTCTTGTGTAACAAAATCTACAATTTGAAGGAAAGCACAATTTTTCAGGAATAAGATTAAAATTAGTTCATATACACAAATACGTTTAACTATTGAAGTAAATAAAGTAATCAAAGGTTTTGCAGGGGGGGAGGCTACTTACTTACAAGCTGGATTGCAGTGCTCCTTATGGCATTTCTCATAAACTTCATCATAATGGAGAGCTAGAAGAAAGACAGAAGAGTTGATGAATTTTACAAAACAATCATTGTAAAACGCATGAGGCTCAAAAAATTAATGAACTAATATAACAACTTACAAATAAAACGGACTATCAAACAACTGATAACATTTTAAAGTGAATGAAGTTAATAGATAAGATGAATAAGCTGAATCAAAATGTAAGATCAGGGCTATCACACAAAAAAGTCACTAAAGCAAAGTGCTCCAATCTTTTTCCGCTGAAACGTACAACTCTTCTTTCCATACCCCTCTCAAAGTTTATAATAATAGTGCTGGGAGCCATTTTCAATACCTGTATGAGGTGCCAATCTGTGACTTTCAGATGACCCTCAATCTGAGTTTTAATAGATCAAAATCAATTCTTATGACAAAAAAATGAAAGATCAGCTAACTGTTATTAACAAAGGTGAAAAACCACATTTTGGTAAAGAAAAGACAATATTTATCTTGGAGAAAGGGCAAAAAAAGGTGCACTTAGCGAGGCGAAAGGGAAAGTAGAGTGGTAGGGTATCTTTGAAAAAATACTCAAAGCATTACACAGTTTTGAAATATTTAATGAAACAGCAAAATATTTTCTTTTTTTATGGTTAAAAAAACTATTACATGAAAGCAGTCAAAAAAAAAAAAAAAAGCAGTTAAAAATTTAAGCTCTTGCATAAAATGCACTTCAATTTTCAAAAAAAGAGTTATAAATTTTAATTAAAAAACCATGTAGAAATGCACCATGCAAGAGAATCATACACGCTTTAAAGAATCATACACGGAAGCATTTACTTACTTCCTCTACATGCCATAGCTTCTGTAGGGTAAACAGAATTATAAGGATTAACACAGTTATCAGTTGCCAGCGATACATTTAAAATGCATTCCTCAGTGCACATCTAGAAAAAAGTAATAGAGTAATTGATTTTTTGCTTATTTAATGTCAAATGAAGAAACAAAAACACTGCATGTATAAATTATATTAAGGAAATGTAGCAAAAAATAAAGGAAATAAATACAGTGGTTACCAGTTCCAAACAAAATATGCATACTTATGTTCTAAAAATTGTGTTAATCACTTATATTATACAAACTCTTGATAGTGACGCATAACAATGCATATCAAACTACTGATATAAAACCCCAATCATAGATAACACAAGGGAATAGCCAAGCCCCTCCGGCAGCCACCACTGATGCAAAAGGCTATGTTCGCTTATGCTTACTAATATGCGTGCAATTCCTTTTTTTTTTTTAAGCTTTAAATATCAGAATATGTGTAACACAAATTTCTGTGTTTTTAGAAAATTACACTGGCGGAAAAAAAAATCCCAACACCAAGAAAGACTTGTGTTAGATAAACGAAATTTGGTAGGCGTGTTTATACAACTGAAAGATGACATCGATTGAAATTTCGTGTTCGGCGCATAAGTGTGGCGCAGCTGGCGTCACTCAGAACATGCAAATAAGGCTTGTTTTAAAAGCGTGTTGTGAAGCTCGTGTGTATTATTTTTCTGTGAAATTGGACGAATTGCGTTCATGTTAGCCAGGAATACCTTTTAAGAAGACGAAGAAGCCATTATCAACAGCTCACCGAGTTTAAACGAGGTCGTACAAATTGGTTACGAGAAGGTGGATTTTCATTTCGCGATATTGCAGAAACACTTGGGTGGGAATGTTTCCACCATGCATGATTATGGGAAGCTATGAGCAAGGGATAGTACTACCTCAAGAAGATCGAGTTCCGAGCTGCCACGTGGCACCACTGAGAAGGAATATCGCCGAATCTTGCGTACGGCTGTGGCGCATCGTACTGCATCTGCGGCTGACATTCGAGCTGCAGTTGGTACCGTCGTGACCCAAGGAACGGTAAGAAACTGTTTACTTCAAGGACAGCTCCGAGCCAGGCAGCCTGTAGCCGGTATTCCATTGACTGCAAACCATTGCCTTTTCCGACGGCAGTGGTGCCACGACAGAGCTCACTGGAGGTCGGAGTGGAGATCTGTTGTAATTTTTGATGAAAACAGATTCTGAATTAGTGCCAGTGGTGGCTGTATATTGGTCAGAAGGAGGCCAGGGGACCGCCTGCATCCAAGCGGTCTACGGCCTAGACACACTGGACTCACACCTGGAGTTATGGTCTCTGGAGCAATTTCCTACATCAGGGGCATTCTTGTGGTTATCCCAAACTCACTGACTGAAAATTTGTCTAACGTCTGTGAATTTAACCAGTAGTACAGCCCTTCATGAGTAGCATTCAAGGGGGCGTTTTCCAACCGGATAACGCTCGCCCTCACATCGCTGCTGTAACGCAATGTGCTCTACAGAGTGCTGACATGTTACCATGACCTGTAAAATCACCAGGTCTGTCTCCAATTGATAACATATGGGATATCATGGGATGGCACTTCGAGCATCATTCACAGTCAGCAATGACGGTCCTAGTATTGACACAGCAAGTGCAACAAGCATGGCACTCCATACCACAAAGTGACATTCGGCACCTGTATGACATAATGCATGCACGCTTGCAGGCTTGCCTTCAAAATTCTGGAGGTTACACCCTCTATTAAATTAACATAATTTCACATTTGCACAGCATTTTCTTGAGCTTAAATTAGCCAGTGATCTTGTACATTTAATCAATTAAACATGTTAACTAGACAATTGCATTACCCAAATTTCATTACTCTACGGCAATTTTTTCTTGGTGTTGGGATTTTTTTTCCGCCAGTGTATATGCTCTGCTAGGTGATGTAATGAGAGTGCTCCCACCACAGAGCACATGAGATCATAAGAATAAATTATTGTATGAGCTGTCTTGAAAGTGAGGAGACAATCCTGATCGAACAGCAGGATGTTTAATTTTTGGAATGTTTCTTGACCACTATTCAGGAGAAAGGGGAAATCTGCTGTACATCTTGTTCACTAGGGCACTGTGTTCATGTCATGTTTTAAGCAGATTTTACTTGATGCAAGGATTAATTACATCACCCTACAGTATTTGCAGGGTTTTCTTTATGCCCTTATGAAATATTCTTTAAAACCAGGTAACAGAGATCCTTTTGACAAAACTAGTTTAATTAAGCTAATTAAAATATTATTTTTTTCATAATTGCACCTTTTGTCAGAGTCAAAATATGAAATCACAAAGAACATCAAAAATAATAAGGGAAAAATAAACTCACGTTTTGATTTAATGGATTTTTACCTTCTCTTTCATACCACAATGTTGTGTAATCAGTACAATTTGTTGAATAAGGAAATGGTTGCAATATTTTGTTCAACCTAAAAAAATTTCAAGTTTGAAATTCCAGGAAAACAAGCAACTTCATTGTAAAAAACGTTCCACCAAAAGTTACAAATCATTTTAATAATCTCTTAGTAACTTTGTACAAGAAACAAAAATCATGTAGGAATATTTAATAATAAAGAGACATTGTGAGAAACTGAATTTACGATAATACTGTCAATTCTGCTTACTCAAGTAACAGGTAAACAAAAATACCCAGCTAATAAGAAAAAGCCTTCCAGAACCAAATAATTCCCCTTAGACGCAGTGTTAAAAATCCCTGTTTCATTAAATAAAATTTTTAGACAGATTTTTGATAAGGAATTTTTACAATTAATTAGAAAAGAAATTCAACTGATAAGATGCCAAAACAGAAATATTATTTGCGGGGGGGTTAGGGGCATTTAGTGAAGGATTCCATTAAGGTTTTTGAATGTGAAAGTGAAATATTTTTCAGTAATTACAATAGCAAAAGGGAATCTTCTTGATCAGTGAGTAATAGGCACTTTGAAAAACCAATTCTCTTTATGGTTTGGAAAAGAAGACACACTAAAAGTTCTCCAAAAACACTTCACACAAGCAGTCTTCTATTATCAAAATTTCCCAAAACTAATGTAGGAAAAGTGGTGTCAAAACTTTTTTTTAATTTAAATTCTATGATACTAACATTTTAAAAAAATTTCTGTGTACATATAATAATAAATATTTAATTATTATATTATTTTCCTCTTTAAAGAGCTTATTGTAAAACTTTTTCCCACCATCATTAAATATTTCCTTAAATAGTTACTAATTTATTCTTACATTTCCAAACAATAGTTTTAAAAAATACAGAACATAGCTATATGTAATCAAGTACCTTGCTTGATCGAATAGAGTCGAATCTTGTTAATTCAAACACACTTAAAAACGAATTAATGATAACACGGGCTACAATTCCAATACACATCCAATTATTTGTTGTTTATTGTTAGATAAACTATGGCAGAGACGAATTCATTTTCACATCTCTTGAAGTTTTTTAATGCGCTTTGACTGTATTATATGTAAGAACAAACGTCATTTATTAGAACACTTGCAGTGTGGTCAATCTCATTACTTTTCTGCCACCCCTCATATATGTATCTTAAAACAGAAAATTTAATGTGTTAGCATTTTAATAACTACTTTAGAGGGAAAAAAGTAATAATAATAATAATAATTCAGAATACTAAATTGCAATGCAGCAAAAGCTTAGTTTACGGAGCCCCCTCACATTGTCACCCGGGGCGATCCCCCAGCTCTCTCCCCTCTTCAGACAGCCACGTGTCCAAAATAGCCAACTTGCATTACAGCCATGTTCCCTCATCTCTTAAAGATGTTTTAGGAATTGTCAATTGCAACCATACTGAAATAGTATAAGACATTTAAAAATTGCCAAGTTGGTTAACATTAAGCAAACTCTAGCAACCCTGGTGGAAAGTACAAATCCCTAAATTTGGAAACAAAGATAGACAATTTAAAGAAAGTATAGTGAGAATAGTGATTCTAAAACAAAGTTAACAGTTGACTATGGAATTAAAAAGTGTCAGCTTACTTGAAAAACAAGAAATGAGTTTTACATTCATTGGGAAAATAGACAAATCAAAAAACATTTCAATTTTATCCACATCATCTGCTTCATTTTACCATTTAGGCAAGTCTTTATTGTTTTGCAATACTTAATTTTAGGTTATGCGTACCAAGAGTTTTTATATGTGTGTGTGCCAGTGATGCATTTGTATATTTGTACAACAAAGGATAAGTCGAACTTTTGTCTGAGAACCTTAGCGTTTGAATTTATAAACGCCCATAGTCTAAAGTTTGCTTACCATTGATATGTAAACAAAGTAGTCATAACATCTGGAAGCAGTAAAGCCACCAACAAATGGATTGACTAACGCATAAGAGTTATGAACCATAACTTGATATGCAAGAGGAATTCTTTCATAGAAAAGATGTTCTTCGAAACCCTTCAACATCAAGATAAAAACTGAAAGAAATGCAACTGTTAAGATATAGCATGTCTATTGCACACAGTTTTTTTTTTTTTTTTTCTTTTTTTCATTCAGCAAGCATATAGCCAAACAAAATTGTTGGTACTTGGACAAGTTCATATTTACAGATTTTACAAATCTTGCTTATAGAAATGAATGGGAAAGTAATACTTACTATTTAGTACAAACAATTAGTATTTCACTAAACAGTAATAAAAGTAGGTCATTTATTTCATTTTTCTTTTCAGTCTACGTATTTTCTTAAGAATGCATATTCATATTCAAACCTCATTTGAAATTGAAAGGTTCTTAATCTCTAGACAGCAGAAATATTGTTTTTAACATTGCATAAGACATAGGGATGATTAATTTCAACAAAATAATAATAATAATAATGATAACTCTAATGAACAAACTAAACCAGGGTGTAAAAAAATCAATGATTTTTTTAAAAAAATCAAAAAAATCGGATTTTTTTGATTTAAATCAGATTTTTTTTATTTAAATCGGATTTTTTTGATTTTTTTAAAAAAATTAGAAATTTCAGTTATTAATTAATTTTTATTTATGAACAACTTACCTTTAAGTTTTTAAAAATACAAAAACACCTTTGAAGTAAAGCTTCACCAGTAAGAAACCCAGAAAAAAGTGTTAGGAGCCAATCTGAAAATAATCCTGTCTACTAGCTAGGATAAAAATCAAATGGGGCAGGAAGCTCAACCCAATCCTCACTTCATTCAGCCCCCCCCCCCTCTTTATTTTGCTTTTGTTTTGTAAAGCTGGAATATGTTCCATTTCAGCCACTAATAAAGACTGCCCCCCCCCCCCCCCCAGTTGCTAATGCAAGGCATAGAAAATTCATCTTCTGTTTGGTTGTTTTTGTTTTTTCTTTTCACTGAAAGTATATCACACACATTCTATCATGTCCCTCCCCCCTCAATTCACTCTTTGCAACACCTGCCCTGCACCTGCATGTATTTTCTTTATTTCACATATTAGACAACAAATAGCACTATTTGTGCATACATATTATTTGGACTGCAACCTTCCAGCATCTTTGAAGGAGGGATGAGTAGGATAACTTTTCCATTTATTAGATGGAAATCAAAGCTCTAAAAGAAAATGGTAAAAATAATGAAATTGGGATTGTCCAAGAGAATTTTTTAAGGATTAAAATAAAAAGTGATTTAAATCAATGATTTTTTTTTAAAAATCAATTGATTTAAATCGCGATTTAAATCACTGATTTAAATCAATTGATTTTAATCATTGACACCCTGAACTAAACATTCAAAGAACTCGATTTTTATACTCGTGTACCAAGGATTTCTTTTGGATCACATAATATATTGAAAATACTGACTGAGAATCTAATAAATAAATATTTAAAAAAAAGAATAAAATGTCATAAAATAGAACAAAAAAGTTACCAACTTTTTTTTTCTATTATTCAGCTTAAAATTAAATACACAGTGTGTGTGTTTGTGTGTGTGTGTATGTGTGGATAGTTAATTTAAACATTTGGCATCAATCATCAACACTTGTCATCAGGCACTTATTCTTGATATCTGAATGAGTTCAAGTTTTACATAATTACATTATCATACTGTTAAAATAATTGTAATGAACATATAATGTATTTTCTAAAAAAATCAGCATTTATAATGATTATATATTAACTATCTAAAACTTTGTGTTTTCACAACCTAGATATTTGACTTTATGATTTCATTAATAAATATAAAAGATTTTTTTTTTTTTTTGCAAAGAGCTTGGACAAAAGATTTACAAAAAAAAAAAAAAAAAAAGATGAACAGAACCAACAGCATAACAAGTAACTGTTCGTTAAAAAACAAATTTTAAAAAGTAGACAAAAATATAGTGCAGAGTTCTGGTTTTTGAACATAGTCCCTTAAATTTCTGAAAACCACACATGCAACTTGAATCATACCTGTGCCTTACAGCAGTGTGTACCCAGAAATTAATTTAGGAGGGTTCATATTGGCATTGCAATTTTTCAGTTTCAAATTGCCACTAAGAAAAAACTAAAGCATTCGTCACATTTGCTCTATTTCGAATTCTTTGAGGATTAGTGTAATTTTAATTAAGTTAAAAACAACCACAAAGTGCAATCAGGTATTTTTCCTATTTTGGGGACCTTAGTTGCACATGCACATAAATACATAAAAATGGCTTCTTTCTTCCTTTCTTGTTTTAAAAATTATGTGCATTCTTGCCATTTTCAGGTGTTTTTAGAATTATTTTTTGAGTTGAAGAAAAGTATTTTAATAAATGTTTTGTGTTTTATTTGGATGACCCAGTAAAAGCCATTTTGTGGAAAAGAACGCTGCACCTACCAGTAGTCAATAAGAAAAAAATAAGGTTCAGTAAAGAATCTTGAATTAGAGCATATGTTTAGGAAGCATTTAAAAGGTCTGAATAACTAAGATTTTTGAATTTCAGAATTATTATGTCATCATTTAGAATAGTTCTTTGATTTTTCCCATATAAATGCATTTAAAGCAGCAAAAGTGTATCAATGAAAAATTAGATTTCCGAATAGAGTTGATCACATCAGGAACTGTAACTCAATTGCGAAATAAAACAAAAAGTTGGTAGCAGTCAAAATTTACAAAATATTTTGCAATAAAATCTACAGAAGTTGAAGGCTGAATATTTTCATCTTTAAAAATTATATAAATTGATAAAAATATACAATTTATTCTAATAAAAGCAATTAATATGTGAATCATTTTCTGTGTGAATAACTTTTATAATACATATTCCTCACCCCAATAGCTAAGAGAAAAATAGAAAGGCCAATTATTTAATGTTCAGGTGTAAAGAAATTTCCTTACTAAAGTAAAGTATTATTAACCATAGGTACATATACTGTCTGCCCTGCTTAAATGAATACTGTCGGTTCCAAGAAATATTATCCTATTAAGTGGGGTATTTGATTAAGCGGGGATCTTTCACATTACGTCTATGGCATGGGTTCCGAGATGCTTTATTCGTATAAGCGGGGTATTCGTTTATCCATTACCCGATTAAGCAGGGACGACAGTATTTCAATTTTTGTTCATAATTAATTCAGTTTAGCACATATTTGCATGCATATTTCAATGATTATTATATCATATGACCCATGATCTAAAGATAATTAAAGATATGTCCTGAGAGTTTTCAATTTCGAGAACAAATCTTGGGTGCCTATGTCCCTTTGCACCCTCTCCCTGTATACACCTTACAGAACTGGATTTTTCAACAGTTTTCAATTTCAAGTCTTTATCCAGATAAATAAGCATTTTTCAAACTCAATATATCTTCTCTCCAAAATTCACTGTACTTCTTATAATAAGTTCACAGAACTATACTGTACCATCAATTTTCTTACTTCAAATGTAAAAACAGTAATATAAAAAAGTATTTTAGTTTTGTTCACCTACCTGTTTTCCGACCAATTTTTTTCCTTGTCATCGTCACATTGCCCCACAAAGAGTTTATAGCATAGCAGTTACTGGGAAGGCCTCTTAAATCAAATACAGGAATCCAGAGAAAATTAAGGCTATAAAAATTTTAGTTAAAAGTAAATCATCTTTTAAAAAAATCATTGTCATAGAATAAAGAATTTCAGACAATTATACAAATTAGAATAATATGTATACAATTGGAGTTTGGGTTAAACATTCATATTTAATAAATTTAAACATGAAATTAATATAGTAAAATTTATTTCAGATTTCAGAAAGGGCAACGCCGCATTAAGATGAAAGTTTAATTGTTGTGATTTTGACAATGGTAGTAAGCTATTAGAATTTGAAACAGTTGATGACAATAAAAACTGAGTGTTTTACCCTTTCTGGTATAGTAGTAATAAAATAGGACATGAATTTCAAAAAATTCTATTTGAAAAATTCTTTAAAACCAACAAAAATTGCAATTTTAATGATTTGCACCACACCAGAAAAGGAGGCCAGTTAAAAAGAAAATAGCAATGATAGCACATTCTATGCAAGGGAATACATGAAAGCAAGAGTCAACAAAATAAAAGAGGAAAAACAATTTTTTGCCCCCAAAAAAAGTTCTATTTTCGAAGGAACATTGTAAAATTGGTGGGTTATTCAAAATACTGTAAATTAGCTGAGACAATTACATTTTGAGTGAGCCTATTCCCATTATTTTTTCCCCCAAGTAATGAAAAATAAAATGCTAAAAGATTTGCTTTTAAAACAAATAATGTGCTTTAGGGGGACTCATATGCACTGCCCGTGTAAATGACCCCACTATGCAATATACTGCCAACTAGTGATGCAACGAATATTTGGCCTGTCCGCCGAATATTCGGCTTCGGCCGAATACCTATTTTACTATTCGGCCTTGGCCGAATACTGTGCAAAAATGTATTTAATTTTAACAATTTGCAAGTTTTGTGTATTTTTAACTGTTCTTTTTATGTTTAATGGGCATTTTAAATGAAATCTTGTTATACTATGATACTTTGTCAGTTTTGAGGGTATTCACTAATTTTATTGTCAAATTAAACTGCGTGTACTATAAACCTCGACCATCTTAACATAAAATAAATCTAAACAGAATCATAGGATAAAGCAGAAGAACAAACTACTTTTTTCTTGCATATTACAAGGTTTGGTATACTTATTTTATGAAACTAATTCTTATACATTAAAGGTTTAAATTGATAAAATATAAGCATAAATCATACATGAAATAATGTGGTCAGTTCTTTCTTTATCAAAATAAAATATCTATAAAAATGGAATAGTATGATAGAAATTTATGCTTCTTTCCCGATCTGTTTTATTTTTAAAAAATTGAATATGAGAATTTAAAATATAAAATAGCGTTTTTTTCCCTTCATAACATTTCAAAAATATTCTTCGTAATCTTTGCAATTGTGAAAATCACAAAGCTAAGTTTTTTCTGTGCAAATAGATTATAATGCAGACATTTTTAGGAGATAGGTCTCTTTCTTTTTCTTTTCTTAAAATTTTAGCAAATTTGAAAAATAAGTGTTTATTACATTTGGTACATGTAGTGAACATCTAGTTCTGAAATGCACTTTCTGGCCTGTTAAGATAGGTTAGGAAATTTATCCTCACTACTTAACTGTTTCGTTTTTTCAAAAAAAGGTTCTAGGAACGATAACAGTCCATTTTTCTCTTGGTGCCTACACGGATAAAAGTCTAAAATCATCTAAATATAATTATATTTTTTGTACTGGAATACTTTCAAATATTAACATTTTTCATAGAGAGATATGGTTTGTTGGTGCTAATTTTGGTAAACGTAAACAATAAATACAATAAAAAATATATATGATACATTTCCATGCTGAATCATTTCAGTTTATTTTTTCCCCTTATTTATTTGAAAGAGCTTTATGAAATACTTTTTTAGAAGCTTAAATATAGAGCTATGATCTTTAAGAACAATTGGTAAGGAAATACATTCTTCTTTGGTCAGCTTTTTAGTAATATTTTGGCCGAATACGACCGAATATTTTTGAAGTTTGAACTAATGCTATCATTTTCAAAAAAATTATTCCAAATTATTTTTTAAAATCTTTAGTAATGTATATTGAACTCATAATCATGCAAAAGTATGCTTTAAATGCAACCTGTGCTTTGTTTATTAACAAAAACAAGTCAACTATTCGGCGGCCGAATAGCCGAATATTCGGCCTTGAGTTTGGCCGAATATTCGGTATTCGGCCAAATTACTATTCGTTGCATCCCTACTGCCAACCTACCATGTCTAATACCAAACTCTTCATTTTTACCTTTACATTTTAGCAAGAAAAGTTTATTTCAAGTCTTTAAGGTGAATATTTATAAGGAAATATCTTATTAAAACTTATTTCAACTTGCATTTAAATGACCTATTAAAAAATGATACACGTTTTAAACAACTTGACATATAACTAAACACAATCATCAGAACAAAAAATTACTATTTACAATTGTTAAAAACCATTGGCAGTCAAAAAAGTTAGAAAAAATAACTTTAAATTAAATATTTTTTTCCAAAACTATTTCAAGCTCAACAAATAAATTATCTTAAGCACAAAATGTAAAAAAGTGCAGATAAATGTTTCAAGTTTCAGGAACAAAGATTAATTTGTGTTTTGAGATACAAACTAAACTCTGTCTTCAAGTTTCTAAGCCATTGTGTTAGCAGAAGAAAACCAAAGGTTAGGCAATTAACTTTCACAGAAAAAATTTAAATTCTAATTGCTCCTTTTTATATATTAGCATTCAGTAGTACAATTTTTTACCATACTGTCAAAAACATGCAGCTACATACGCACAATCCATTTTAATTCCGTTGTCGTACATGGTGCATTTCTCAAAAATTTCATCAGCTTGTACACCCAGAGAACGATAAACCGAACGATTTACTTTTGGCAGTTCATGAATTGAAACGGCTGGTGTCTAAAAAAGAAAAATAATTTCTTAATATTTGCAAACTCTACATTAACAGATATTAAATTTCAACCAACCAATATTTTAAGCAGTTTTACAATTATACTTTAAAATTGTTAAAAACAATTAAAGAGAAGACAGTTACCTTTTCTCAAACTTTTACAGCAGCATATCAACCGCCGATTTAATGATTTAGACTTTATATTCTGACTAGTTTCTGAAGCTTTTGCTCGTTTTGCTTTTAGATTGATTGTGTTTCCCATAATCGAAATTATTTATTACAGGTAATGCAAGTCAAATACAGAGAATACAGGAGAAAGAATATACAATGCAAAACCTTGCAATCCTTTACGAACCGGTATGTCGGCAATGTAAACAAAATCGTCACTTTACTTCATTTCACTTCAAGTAAAAACATTTTTGCGTGTAAGCTAAGCTGATGAAGAAAAAGGTCGCTGCCTCCATAACACAACTTGGGGGCGGGCGGATGTCCCGGTTATATTTCGCTTCGATTGATGTAGAAAACGTCCATAAATTTGGCGATACATAGGCTTTCTCCACAATAAAATCCACTCTCTCCACACTCTAATTGCTGTTCATCAAATGAACACTGCTGTGACCACTAGCGCAGCCAAGTTTGCGTTCTTGGTGGAAAAGGGCATAATAGTCATTTTTCATGCGCATGAAATATCATACTGGTATTGGTAATACTGCTAGAAACCAAGAGTTCTGTGTAGCGTCAACAACTAACGTCCTTCCTTGATCCCATCCTGATTGTGGATATGAAGCAGAACTGAATTATTTGATTTAGGCAGGAATTCAAGTGAAACACCATTGCAATCGCTTCGAGGCGATCGCAAATTGCAATCGCTACTGGAAGTCGAATTACATTAGAATCGCATCTCGTAGCGATTGCAACGTGTCCAAATTTGAGAATTTGCTATTGCATTGGGGAGTTGCGATCGTCCTTGTTTCACTTGAATTCCTGCCTTACTATGGTTTCTTTGACATTGCGATCAAGAACTAAAAAACTTTAAAACCATGTTATTTTTAACCGACTTCAAAAAAGGAGGAGGTTCTCAATTCAAAGCGCATGATTTTTTTTTTTTTTTTTTTTTTTCCGCACATGACATTTGATCTACTGAACCGATTTGGACGATTTTTTTTAATCTATAGGAGATGGTGTAATAGGTACCATGTATTCATATGACGATATTTGTTCACTAGAAAAAAAGTTAGTCTAAAATTTCATGTTATTTAAAACAATATGTGCTATCGTAAATCCTTACTTCAATGAGCGACCCGATGGTTAAGTGGTTAAACGCGTCAGGTTGAAGTTCCTGATTGAATGAGATCGAATCCAGGTCTGAAAGGATTTTTTTGAACAGCTGCATGGTTTTTTAACTATATTTTGATTATTTTAAATGCATTGAAACTAAAAAGAATGAAATAAAATATTTTTGAAAAAAAAAAATAAGTAGAACCGACTTCAGTCGGAAATTGCTCTAAAAAGTAAAAAATAATTTTTTTCTTTGAACACCGTCGAAACTACTTTTAAACATAAGTTTTGCAGTCGGCGCAAAAACAATGTATAGAATCATACGCAACTACAATTCAACTATAAATATAAATTTTAATGGATATATTTCATTGATTACCAGACATTCGTGTAATGGTACAGATATTCTGCTTTTAATTTTCAGTGGTTTCTCTAAAAAATGTTGGCAAAATATAATTAAATATCATTTTACCTATCGTTTTTGCGCCGACTTCAAAACTTTTGTTTAAAATAAGTTTCGATGGTGCTCAAAGGAAAAAATTATTTTTCACTTTTTAGAGCAATTTCTAACTGAAGGTTCTATTTTTTTTTTTTTTTTCAAAAATATTTTTATGAAATCCTAATCACGGGCCTAAATAGTTTTCACATGCTGTTTTGTGAACAGAGCATCTTATAAATGTTTAGCAATATAAACTTCTTCAGAGATCGTTTTTCTTTTCTCTTTTTTAATTAAGTTCTAGAATGACTTTACACGGAAAAAATATTTTATTCTCTAACGATTCTAAACGTGGAGGTGGAGCATTCGAAATTTGTTTTTATTGCATTTTCTTGGAATACCCATTTTTTTTTTTTTTTTTGCTTCACAGTTTTGTCCCTCTGAGCATTAGTTTTCGCACTCAAGCCTAGATTACTCTAGTCGCTCTCCACTTTCAGTGTTTTTTTATTTATTTATTTTTTGGGGGGAACATAAGATATTAATAATAGTAATAATAATAATCATTATTATAATAAGCAGTAGTTGTTTTCTACTTTCAGTTCCCAATGTTAATATCAACAGCCAGGTAAAAAAATAGGACTGGATATGAATACTAGATCAATATCCATAGTTGATAGTTGCAAAAACGAGACTGGATCAAAATGTTCATACAAATAACATTAAGCGTACTAAAGCGTACAACAAGAACGAACATACCGGTTCATTAGGCTTCTCAAGTCTTCTGTTGCAGTTTGACGGTTGGCGCTTGCAAAATTGGAGGAAATCTAGAGGCGGAGAACAGTATTCAGGAAATATCTCGCAAAATTTACGTCCATCTACCCTAAAAGTAAAAATGAAAGTTCAAAAAGAGAAACAAACGACAAACGTTATTACATGTAACGCGCCTATATCTATCTCTCTATCCACGCGCACACACATACAAGGTGTTCTGTTCTAACCTGCATGACCTGCATTTTTGCAATCGTTAGTCCTATAAATAGATGTTTACTTCCAACCTCAAAAATACACAAAATGAAGTGCAGAGTTAGGATGCTGAAAGTTTGAAGCAAAAACAAAATTTAGACAAAAGCACGAAATCTAGCTTTTCATGCTGACTCCATGTCCTCTAATTAATATTTAAGGAAATTCAGAACATAAAAAAACAATTCGAACACAAAAAAATTCACATTCGTGCAACCAATTCTTCGAGATGTGAAACACAGCGTTTTGTGACTTGCACCACCTTACTTTCGCTGTCAATAGCAACGTTTGGGGGGAAATATGGCCATTAACAGTATTGTCTGTCCATGAAAGCTGTGCCTAGCACCCACGAACAGTTCCATTTAAAAAAGGGTAGATGGGTTTTGGATGGGAACTTTCCGAAGTTTTCAATTTAAACTTGCATTAGCTATCCTTTTGACATATTCAACTAAACTATGTATTTGAAATTAGCATCGTTCCACGTTATTTTACCTAATACCCCTATTTTGATAAGATCAGAGAAGGCCTGACGCATGCATAAATGAGCGGAAGGTTTTACCTAAGATCAGACAGTAGTACAGTGGTTTCAGTAGAACGACAATCGGTCCTTCTACCGAAAGGGCGATGGTTTCCGATCTCATATTCATCACAGACCCTCAAAACTTTGAATTCGAACATCTCTTCGACTTTTTTTTTTTTTTACAAATCTTTCAATTTTTTGTGTTGAAGTTATTTTTCAGTGGAGATTTTTTTTCCTAAACATAGGCTAAGAAGCCTAGAGTTCGAATGTTTCGTTAGATTTTGCATTTTTTTTTTTTCTCTTGAAACTTTCTAGATCTTAACTCCGCACTTTATTTTGAGCATTTTTGCAATTGGAAATATGCATTCAGGGCAAACGGTTGCGAAAACAAAAGTCTTGTATATTTGTTTGAGTTTTTCTCAATATACACTGGCGGAAAAAAAAAATCGCAAAACCAAGAAAAAATTACTGTAGAGTAACGAAATTCGGGTAATGAAATTGTCCACTTAACATGTTTAATTGATTAAATGTACAAGATCACTGTCTAATTTAAGCTCAAGAAAATGCTGTGCAAATGTGAAATGTTACTTTAATAGCCGGTGTAACCTCCAGAATTTTGAAGGTAAGCCTGCAAGAGTGCATGCATTGTATCATACAGGTGCCGAATGTCACTTAGAGGTATGGAGAGCTATGCTTGCAGTTATTGTGTTAATACTAGGACAGTCATTGCTGACTGTGGATGATGCTGGAGTTGCCGTCCAAAGATATCCCATACGTGATCAATTGGAGACAGATCTGGTGATCTTGCAGGTCATGGTAACATGTCAACACTCTGTAGAGCGGTTTGAGGTCAAAATGTCGCGGCCGAAATGTCGCGGGCCAAAATGTCGCGGCCAAAATGTCGCCGAGCCAAAATGTCGCGGGCCAAAATGTCGCCGGTCCAAAATGTCGCCGAGCCAAAATGTCGCGGGCTAAAATGTCGCGGGCCAAAATGTCGCCGATCCAAAATGTCGCCGAGCCAAAATGTCGCGGGCTAAAATGTCGCGGGCCAAAATGTCGCCGGTCCAAAATGTCGCCGAGCCAAAATGTCGCGGGCCAAAATGTCGCCGGTCAAAAATGTCGCCGGTCCAAAATGTCGCCGGTCCAGAATGTCGCCGGTCAAAAATGTCGCTGGTCCAGAATGTCGCCAGTCAAAAATGTCGCCGGTCCAAAATAACGCCGGTCCAAAATATATCCGTTCCAAAATGACGTAAGTGTATAGTACAGATTGAATGTTTCCAGTAATTCACAAATTCAATGCAGTTTAATTATGTAGCTCAATTTTACTAATAAGCTTGTCAAGATATGATAAATACATCTGTTTAGTAACTTTTTTTAAACGTAGCAGTTTAGAAAATTAGCTTAAGTTATTAACAAAAATGTAACTAAATTGATTTCTTCTAAAGCTTAAATTATTTCAGTACCAAAATAATGCCATAGTTTTTTCAGGGCTGTACTTAGGGCCCAGGGACGCTAAATTTCTTCCTTTTTTAATACGCTTTTACTAGTTTCACAAGTAAGTTTTTTTGTTTGTTCGTTTGTATGTATGTAACTCTGAGTCAAAAATAAAATTCACGTTCTTTACAAACGTATAAAAGTAATATGTTTAATACCATTATTATTACTAAAGGCTAAACTATATTGCATGTTGATGTATAATAACTGCATTTGACATTAGTTCTGAGTTGGGCATCGATCGTCCACAAAATGCATATTATAAGTGCATGTAAACTTAGCGGATATTCAACAGTTTTAAAAATCTTCTTTTGAATTTGATTTACTCTAAAAGCGTATTTTTTAGTTTTTTTAAACTATATTTAGGATTATTTCTTTTTTTTCACACAAAGAAATTAAACAAATAAATTTGCTGTAAAGGCATTTTTTTTTGCAAAAACGGAATACCGTTTAATCACCGCGTAGCCGGCAATTTTCTTATAGAACATTTTCTTTAAGAGTTGTTTGGGAACGTTTGAAATCAAATTAGTTCATGGAATTATTGCTTTCTTTGTAACAACTGAGTGGTGGAAGGGGAGGTGAAATGTCAAGAGAAAAAATGGTATTATATTCAACTCCACATTTAAATACTGATTGTAACGAAGGTACAGAACCATGTCTGAGCTGATTAACGCCAGAAATGAATAAGCATCTCTCCCTTTAAGAGCATTCTACAAACAAAATTTTGTCTGAATACTTGCATTTAGAGATGGAACGAAGCGGCATTTAGCCGAAGCGCCGAATACCGAAGCTTCGGCCAACTAATGGCCGAAGCTTCGGCCGAAGCTTCGGCTGGCGCACATATTGAAATTCTTGGATTAAATGCGTAATAAATGCGTAGGTTTTATACTTTTCTCCATATGTTTTAATATTCTTAATTCTTAGCGTTACACAACATTTTCAAATTACTGTGGCATTCTTAAATTTATTTCATTAATTAAAGTTTATTTTTATTTTGGTTGTTTTTATTTTAATGTTCTTAGTATTACACAATCTGTTTTCTTCATACGCTGCATCTTGTTGTGTCAAATGCATTAACAAGTCAAAAGTCTGTAAGTGACACTGTAGCTACTTGCAGAAAAATTGTGGGCCACTTCAACCACTCTGCAAAAGCATGTTTTAGATTGACAGAAATACAGGAGAAGAAGCTGAATAGTAAAAAGAAAAAATTACTGCAAGATGTCTCAACTAGATGGAACAGCATTTTTTATATGCTTGACCGTTTACTGGAACAGAAAAATGCAGTGTTTCTGTATGCTGCTGAATTTGGAGGCATAAATAATTTAAGTCCTAATCAATGGATGCTCCTTTAAAAACACTTAAGCTTACTCAAGCCCTTTGAAGCCGTGACAAAAGAAATAAGTGGTACTCTATCCTTAGTTTCAGAAGTCATACCTATGGTTGCAACACTAAAACTATGTTTACTTAAAGAAAAAATGAAGATGAATTTTTGGGGGTAGAAACTATGAAGAAAACCCTCTTATAAGAGCTAAACAGGAGATTCGAATCTATTTCAGATGCTGATAGTTATTACTTAGCAACAGCTTTGGACCCGCGATTTCAGCTTGCTTTTTTCGACACTAATGAAAGAAAAGAAAATGTGTAAAAAAAACTTGATTTTAATGATGGGAAAGGAAAGCCCACACACCATTTCTGATCCTGGAACAAGCCGATTGGAAAATGTCAAAACACTAGAAGAACCAGGTTTTTCTTTATGGGATTGCTTTGAGGAAATCACAAGCAATGAATCACAAGTAATAGAACTTTCGTTGCCTAAAGAAAAAGAACTAGAACTGTACAGAACAAGCCACTCTTAAATAGGAAAAATTGCCCACTGAATTGGTGGAAGGAAAATAAGACAATTTTTCCAGGATTATCAGAATTGGCCAAACGCTTCTTATCTGCTCCAGGTAGCAGTGTATACAGTGAAAGATTATTTTCCGAAGCTGGTAATGTGTACGAGAAGAAGAGAAGCAGGATTCTGCCTAAAAATGCTGAGACATTGGTTTTTTTTACATCATAATTCTAAGTTGTGTGACAAATGAGCAGGTATTATTCTATTAATTCAAGTATAAATGACGAATCTTTTTTTAAGTTAATCAACTAATCAGAGTTTATTCTTTTTTAATTATAAATACTTAAAATGCGGATCTTGGGTGGATGTGTGCTACTAATGGACTGGACCCCTTCCTCATATTTTGATTTATACAAAAATAAATAAATAAGATGTAGCTTTAAGTTATGTATTAACAATTACTTATTTGTTTTACTATATCCTGATTTTGTTGTTCAGAATCTTGATCAATGAAATACATAATAAGTTAATATATGTTGATAGATTAATGCATCTCTTTAAAAAACTGAAATTGTGTACCTATAAATTTCAAAAAATATAAAATTTTAAAAGAAAGTAATTCAGGATGCATAATAGTTGCACATCTGCCCTTGTACACATAAGAACCATTACCATTGTTCAAAGTGTCAAAGCTAGAAATCATTGAAAAATACTCAATGCAGTACATTTATATAGCTTTTATTTTAAAACTAAAGTTTTTTTGAACAAATATAACGAAATGTAATATTTAAAAGAACATATTGTTAATAAATATTTTATTAACTATCTAATGCATTCTGGCTTCAAATGTTCAATACGCACATATTTTTAATTGAATATAAATTTCTGTTATGCTTTATCATGAGGAACAATTTTGAGTTAAAAAGACTATCTTATATGACAATAATTGTAACAGAAAATTTGCTGCATAAATTTCAGGCCGAAGCAGCCGAAGCGGCCGAATCACAACTCATGCTTCGGCCAGACCGAAGCTTCGGTAAAATGGCCGAAGCTTCGGCTCGGCCGAAGCTTCGTTCCATCTCTACTTGCATTACTTCTTGATATACATCACTCACAAATAATGAAAAATAAAAAGTTCAATTGCTCTGCTTTCTGGATGATGTGGCGTATCTTCTGAAGGCTTCCTATGGGCCAATTTTTATTTTATTTCGTCTGAACCTTCTTCAGACATTAATCACGCTATGCTGAAAACGTTCTATTACATTCTTGCATGTAAAAACTTGGAAGAACTAGCGGCAAAAGCCAATCAGCACTGAATCACATATTGGTTGGTACATGTATGTACCAAATTTCATTCTAATTCACGCACTAAGTTTTGTGGTAGAGTCGCCCCCAAAAAATGGGTCACGCAGATACACACTTAAACTTTTTCCCTTAAAAAAAAATAAACGATAAAATTGAATTCCTCACACGTCAGAAAGTGTAAATTCTTCCAAATTGACAATTTTTCACTGATCCAATACTTTCTTTTACACATTTTATGAAGAAGAAAATAAAAAGACCTCTATTATTTAAATAATATAGCCTTGCTTTCGATCATGTAAGAAATTTTAACAGAAACCAAGTTTCAAACATTGTACACTGCTCGACATTGAAAATGCAACACCAAGAAGGAGTGGTCAGAAATTGATGAAATTTGGTAAGAAGACAGAGACAGTATGGAACAATAAGTGATATTTATTTCAAAATAAATAAGCAAAATTTAGAGCGAGGACGGCTTCGGCTCAGTAAGAAGTAGGACCACCGCGGACAGCGATGCACGAAGAAACACGTAAAGGCATGGAGTCAATAAGCCTGCGGATGGTGTCCTGAGGGATGGCACTCCATTCCCTTTCAACCATTTGCCACAGTTCGTCCTCTGAACGAGGCAGTGACAGGTTCTGCAAACGGCGTTCAATCACGTCCCACACATGTTCGATTGGTGACAAGTCAGGAGAGTATGGTGGCCAGGAAAGCATCTGTACACCTCGTAGAGCATGTTGGCTGATTCGAGCACTGTGAGGCCGGGCGTTATCCTGTTGAAAAATTGCATTTGGCAGACCCTGAAGGTAGGGGATTGCCACCGGCCGCAGTACATTATCTACATATCGTTGGGCCGTCATAGTGCCCCGAATACGAACTAGAGGTGATACGGAATTGTATGCAATAGCGCCCCAAACCATTATGCCACGTTGTCGCGCTGTGGGGCGTTCCACAGTTACTGCCGGATTCGATCTTTTTCCACGTCGACGCCACACATGTATGCGATGACTATCGCTGGACAAACAGAAGCGGGATTCATCTGAGAACACTACGGTTTGCCATTCTGCCATCCACGTCGCTCTGGTCCGGCACCATTCCAAACGTTGGAGTCTGTGCTGTGAGGTCAATGGCAGTCTTCTTAGCGGGCGCCGTGATTGCAGGCCACGTGCAACCAGTCGACGGGAAATGGTTCTGGTCGACACAGGAACATCCAGGGTACCTTGCACGTGCTGCAGAATCGACGTACAAGTGACTTGCGGGTCCGCCACAGCTTGTCGGTGAATCCGTCGATCCAAGCGGTCTGACGTCACTCTGGCTGCACCTGCACCCCTCCATGTGGCTACATTTCCTCTTTCCAACCATCTCCGACACAGCCGATGCACAGTGCTTGCATCCATGTGGGTATCAGCTGCAATTTGACGTATGGACCAACATCCCCTTCTCAGTCCGATCACCATACCCCTTGTAAAGTCGTCTATATGCTGGAAGTGTCTTCGTTGAGGACGGCGTGGCATTTCCTCCTATCACACGTATCCTTCGAGACAAAAACCAAATTTCTCCGATAATTAGTCTGGCAGAAAAACCAACATGAACATAGTCCACTTTTCAACTTCATTCTCTTATATCTTATTTCACGTGCGTCGGAGAGCTGCGCATTTCATATCATTTGCATAACTCAGTGACGTGCGTCTACGGTAAAATTTGCATGAATTTCTGACCACTCCTTCTTGGTGTTGCATTTTCAATGTCGAGCAGTGTATATCTGTCTTATTCATTTCACTGTTCTTCAACTTCTTTTTTAACACAAATTTTCCTTTCGATATCAATTAAACTTGGCTTGGGCTGCTAATCTATTCGTTTTTAAGTTGGTAGATAGCGAGTTACGGTGAAATAAGCTATTGTAAATACAGTCGAGCCCGCTTAATGGAATAGCCAATTTGTCACGGAAAATTATTCTAAAAAGCGGGATATTCCATTATCCGGGATTCCAACCACACGACGTTCCAACTTACATTTAAACCAAGAAAGCATTTAAATTTGCCTTAACCACAAGTATATTCATCAACAAGTATATAACGATTAACTTTAGACATATTAATTAATGGTAATTTAAATACATTAATTAATAATACTTTAAACATATTAAAATTTAGAAATTCAATTAAAAATGACCTTATTAAATGACCAGGAACGTTATAAGCCCGTTTCTCAGCAAACCAGCGAAGGAGAGCAGCATCTTCAACTTCTGATTCTTTACCTGTGTATTTTCTCTTTTGATTAAGGTTTTTGTTTAATTTCCAGTCATTTAGAATTTTTTCTTTATTTTTCAACAATTTCGAAACTTGAGATTGCGATATCTCGAACTTTTTTTCAAGTTGTAACTGCGTACATTTATTCAGGCCCGTCATTTAGGGGGGGGCAGGGGGGGTCAATTGCCCCCCTCCTGGTTTTGAGAAATTAATGTATTTACATATAAGTGGGCGTGATTTTTAATGTTTTCCGATGAAATTGTATTGCGTTTGGACCCTTTGCCCCCCCCCCCCCCCGGAAAAACTTGAAATGACGTCCCTGGATTAACATTTGAATATTCAATAAAATTCACTTATTCTTTCAAAGTAAGATCTTTTCGCTTAGAAGACATTATGAAGAGACAAGCACATGCACAGCCGAAGCAAAATTGGGAAATGATTTTAGAACATCAAAGTAGACTTATCGTTGCGCTTCTCGGAAGAGATTCGTCACAGCCTCGTCTTCTTCCCCGGTCCTTTACACCTGTTGGTTTGCCCATTACTCCTTTATTCTCTTATTTCTCCTTTGGGTCCCTAGAGGTAAAGCTTATTCGAAACTTATTGTTCATTCTCTGAAGCAGAAGGAACGATACACAGTGGGGGCGACAAACAGTATACAACACTAGGGAAACATTCCTTTCAAATTCCAGGAATCGCTTTTCTTGCCCCTGCACCCTTTCAACGAAGTGACAAAACATTATTTGGAAGCCGTCCATAAGCTTCACAATCATTATTGCTCTTTACTGGAGGAAAAATCCGGAAAAAAGGGTTGGAAATGGAACGAGATCGACATCAGCGTGGCTAAAAATTATTCTTTTAACCGGGATTGCTTCCTAACATGATATTACTTTAACCGGGAAATTTAACATAAAAATGATTTACTACGGCTCGGGACATTGAAAATGTATTACATTAAGCGGGATATTCCATTAACCGATATTCCATTAAGCGGATTCGACTGTAAATAACGTACGCTTGTTTGAAAACTATTTGTTTCTTGGAAAGCGCTCGAAACAGTTACAAGCCGAAAGGGTAAATTTTTTTTAGTATTTTCAAAAATTTTAGTCCATACTATCGTTAACGCACATGTTCATCAACAGCAATTAGCAATTTTTTGCTAATTCGGTGTAAAAAAGCCTTTTCATATATTTTAATTTTTGATACTAATTGTATCAATATCGGACCTTCTACATTTTTGTCTGACGACATTTGAACTGGCGACATTTTGGCCAGCGACATTTTGGACCGACGACATTTTGGATCGGCGACATTTTAGACCGGAGACATTTTTGATCGGCGACATTTTTGACCTGCGACATTTTGGCCCGGCGACATTTTCGACAGGCGACATTTTTGACCGGCGACATTTTGACCACGCGACATTTTGGCCCGCGACATTTTAGCCCGCGACATTTTGGCCCGCGACATTTTAGCCCGCGACATTTTGGCTCGGCGACATTTTGGACCGGCGACATTTTGGCCGGCGACATTTTGGCCCGCGACATTTTAGCCTGCGACATTTTGGCTCGGCGACATTTTGGACTTGCGACATTTTGGCCCGCGGCATTTTAGCCCGCGACATTTTGGCTCGGCGACATTTTAGCCCGCGACATTTTAGCCCGCGACATTTTGGCTCGGCGACATTTTGGCCGCGACATTTTGGCCCGCGACATACGCTTGTTTGAAAACTATTTGTTTCTTGGAAAGCGCTCGAAACAGTTACAAGCCGAAAGGGTAAATTTTTTTTAGTATTTTCAAAAATTTTAGTCCATACTATCGTTAACGCACACGTTCATCAACAGCAATTAGCAATTGTTTGCTAATACGGTGTAAAAAAGCCTTTTCATATATTTTAATTTTTGATACTAACTGTATCAATATCGGACCTTCTACATTTTTGTCTGACGACATTTTGGCCCGCGACATTTTTGACCGGCGACATTTTGGACCGGCGACATTTTTGACCTGCGACATTTTGGACCGGCGACATTTTTGACCAGCGACATTTTCGACCGGCGACATTTTGGCCCGGCGACATTTTGGACCGCGACATTTTGACCAAGCGACATTTTGGCCCGCGACATTTTGGGCAGGCGACATTTTGGACCGGCGACATTTTGGCCCGCGATATTTTAGCCCGCGACATTTTGGCTCGGCGACATTTTGGACCGGCGACATTTTGGCCCGCGACATTTTAGCCCGCGACATTTTAGCCCGCGACATTTTGGCTCGGCGACATTTTGGACCGGCGACATTTTGGCCGCGACATTTTGGCCCGCGACATCTCTGCCGCGACATTTTGGGCCCCTGTAGAGCACATTGCGTTACAGCAGCGGTGTGAGGGCGAGCGCTATCCTGTTGGAAAACTCCCCCTTGAATGTACTCATGGAAGGCTGTACTATAGGTTGAATTTCCAGACTAACGACAAATTCGCAGTCAGTGTGCTTGGGATAACCATAAGAGTACTTCTGCTGTCTTAGGAAATTGCTCCCGAGACCATGACTCCAGATGTAGGTCTCGTGTGTCTAGGTTGCAGACTGCTTGGATGCAGGCGGTCCCCTGGCCTCCTTCTGACCAACATACGACCATCACTGGCACCAAGGCAGAATCTGTTTTCATCAGAAATTACAACAGATCTCCCTTCCAACCTCCAGTGAGCTCTGTGTTGACACCACTGCCGTCGCAAACGGCAATGACTTGCAGTCAGTGGAATACCGGCTAGAGGAAACCTGGCTCAGAGCTGTCCTTGAAGTAAGCGATTTCGTACCATTCTTTGGATCACGACGGTACCAACTGCAGCTCGAATGTCAGCAGCAGATGCAGTACGATGCGCCACAGCCGTACGCAGGATTTGGCGATCTTCCTTCTCGGTCGTGCCACGTGGCAGCTTGGGCTTCGATCTTCTTGAGGTAATACCATCCCTTGACCATAGCTTCCAATAATCATGCACGGTGGAAACATTCCCACCAAGTCTTCTTGCAATGTCGCAAAATGAAAATTCACCTTCTCGTAGCCAAATTGTACGACCTCGTTTAAACTCGGTGACCTCTTGATAATGGCCTCCTCATCTTCTTATAGGTATTCCTGGCTAACATGAACGCAATGCGTCAAATTTCACGGAAAAATAATACTCACTAGCTTTGCAACACTCTTTTAAAACAAGCTTTATTTGCATGTTCTGAGTGACGCCAGCTGCGCTACTCTTATGCGCGGAGCGCGAAATTTCAATCGATGTCATCTTTCAGTTGTATAAACACGCCTACCAAATTACGTTTATCTAGAGCAAGTCTTTCTTGGTTTTGGGATTTTTTTTTTTCCGCCAGTGTACAATGATTGAAATATTTCGTTTTGCATCCGAATGGTAGGAGCGCAGTACTCACAACGAGGCTGATCAGAGATGTTTTCGACAAAAGTCAGAATTGAAGGGTTTAAAAGGATGAAGGGGCTATGTTACATTTTGAAAAATGAACACTCTGGCTGGACAATGGTATGCAATGGATACATGTAAACAAATGAAACTTGGTTCATCAAAAAATAGAGGTTATTAGACCATTTCTATTCGCACACCTACGACAAAACCAGAAAACAAAAAAGCTGCAACAATAAAACTTTGAAGTTTAATTGCTCGCAATTTCTGTTTTGTTACATAACCCCTTCATCTCCCAAGCCGTTCAATTCAAGCATACAGCACTCTCAGTTTTTTCGTTTTAAACGCTTAAGAATTTGACACCATTTTCTAATACTCACCCGTTATGACTACATACAGTAATGGCGGGTTCATAAGTGGTCGGCTGCACCCCTCCTATGATGTAAACAACTGTTGGATAAGTCCAGTAAACTTTGAGGAACTGCGATGTTTGATAGAAGAATCCCAACAGGCAGAACAGAAACACTGCCGATTTGATGACCTTCCTTTTCATTCCTTTCACCCCGATGATTTGAGGAATCCCAGTCAAAATGGAGTACCGAAAAATCCTCCGGGCTTGTGAGAGAGTCCAGGGCTTCATCATCACCTATCTATTACGTAGGAGGAAAAGTATTTGCAATAGGAGCGTAAGCAATTGACATTTAAAAAAATGGGTTAAAGATTGCGTGTTCGTCCCCTGTTTCCCCTTACAAAATTTTCAACAATGTTGGCCCTGATTGTCGACAACCGAATAGACAATAGGGGCTGCTATGGCAGGAAGTCAATATCATCTCTCAAAAATTTTCTTATTCGACAAATTTATTCTGACGATTCGGCAAATTCGAAGACATAATAGCAATATTGCAAATTTTAAGTGTCTCTCTTCATCAGTTCTACGAATGTGTACAAGTACATACCCGTATTTTATTATTCGTCGAAAATTTGAAGTTCCATTCGGCAAATTTAGAATTTCAGTTCTCACAAAAATTTAAGATCGGGGATCCCCTGTAGGCAGTATTAATAAATATTTTGTGGGCGATTACACAAGTTTATTATGAAATTTCAAAATGAATGGCGCATTCCTGCACAAAAAAATGTAAACTGGTCGATTGCTACTGTCTAATGTTTTATATCACAATAATCAAGATCCAAACACAAATTTTAGGTGGGAATAAAAGTGTTATTCTTCAGAGTCACTAAGAAGAAAAACAGTAAAATTGCTGTCATGTTCTTTTTTAGATCAAAATAATACACTGCGGTGCAAAAGTTTAGACAAAATACAAATATGTGAATAAAAAGAAAACTATTCGACTAAATGCTTTCAAATTTCTACTGCAGGTACACAATGGTCCCAAATACGTGTCTGGAGTTCTTAAAACTATCACTGGAATCAAATTTTGGGTATTACAAAAGACATTTTTTAACATTGTTGCAAAAGTTTAGACAATAGTCAGATTCTATGCAAATATCCCTTGAAATGGGATTGGTGGAGGAAATGCGGGACTTTATTATTCACTAATAAAGTGCAGAGATTTCTGAATAAATAATCAAAATCTCAAAAGCTCTTTAGTTCTCGTGTAAAGAAGATGAGAAAGTTTGGAAGCCGAAATTTGAAAATGAACCTACTTTACTAATTTTTTGTCTTTTAAATCGGCTCTAGTATGGTAGTACATTGTTTTTTACTTTGTGGAGAGCAAATTCAGACATGCGTATCGAACAAAAAGTCCAAGAAAATTATATTTCTTAAGGATGAAGGAATTGAAAAAACGACTCAGACTGACGATTCGGCCCTTAACCTTTTAACTGTCATGCCCGAGATAATCTAGGGCAAGGCACTGGTGTTCCAAAATGTCACGCCCGAGTATTACTCGGGATAATTTTTTTTTTTTTTTTTTTGAGTGCATAGTATTGTTATACCCGAATAGATATCGGGAGACGTTTATTTCGTCACCCGATATATATTCGGGACTCCCGAGACCTTCATCTCTTTGTCAAACCCGACTGTTTCTCGGGTTTGTGCTTGGAAAAGTGTTTCCAGTTATACCACGCAAGACTGAATTGCTGAAAGGTATTCAATTTTATTTATTAATTTTTTTTTTTCATTCATTTATTTTTTAGAAAATAATTAATTTTTTTTCATTTTTAGAAAATAATGCTCCACTAGAAGCCGCATCAAGCAAATATGCAGTGGCTACAAAACTTTAAGTAGTATACCCATGTGCTTCAAAATATCAATTTTTAACTACTAAGTATCTTTTATTTTGTACTAAACATTTGATTTTTGCAATAAAAAAATTTGACAATTTGTGCACCCAAATCATCAAAATAACTTGACAGTTAAAGGGTTAATATTACAAAACTTCAACTTGGGTCAAAACAGCACGTGACAGCATAAGTAGATGAACAACTGAATCAAAACGCATTAAAAACACACACACACACACACACACACACACACACACACACACACACACACACACACACACACACACACACACACACACACACACACACACACACGCGCGCACACACACACACACACACACACACACACACACACACACACACACACACACACACAGAATTGTGCCTGAGCCTTTTCGGACAGAGTGTCCCAAAGAAGCCAGATTTTAATGTGAAAAGCAGTATATGTATCATCGTGACTAAAAATTGAATGGTACTTTCCTTGATACAAATTATTAAAATTGTGATGGCCTAGATCAGTGGTTCTCAACGGGGGCGATACCGCCCCCCGGTGGGCGGTGGGATGATGCTGAGGGGCGGTGAACATATTTTGGGCAGTAGGGGGGCGGTGGATATATTTTGGGCGGTAAGGGGGCGATGGGTTTATTTTCAAATGTTTGCGAGGGCATGTTTTGGGCGCAAGTGGGAGTAAATCCTCTTTTCTTACTTCACCAAGGATGGCTTTAAAATTTATTTTCTGGGATATCTCAGACTGAACCCTGATCCTTATGTTCTCAAAGATTAGTGGCACAGGCTAGGTAGGGGGGGGGGTTATAGGGGTCATACTTTTCTCCATGAAGCAACAAAACTGTTTTTAGAAACCACATGCAAGGACCTAAAATTGCATTTTTCGACCATTAATTTCGAAAATTCTCCCCGCTCACCTAACTTACATAGCCAAAACTCCTTTCCCTAACATAACCACACATAGCTTGCAATTTTATTTTTAGACATTTCTGTTAAAGCGCACTCGAAACCTTCATTCTCAAACACAGCTTAATGTTTTTAAAAAATGATTACGAGAGGGAATCTTAAACTACCAGCCTCCTCTTCAAACAAATGTGACCAAACCGAGTTTAAAATTGATCTTTTTGGAGGTTATTTTCTAAAAAAATCTAGAAGAAAGCCACCTGACTTGGCTGACGTTTTGTATCGTTAGGGCATCGCCCTAATAGCACCAGAGTACAATGAGAAAAAAATTCAGTACAAAACTCCCCAACCTTTACCATTCCCTCAACATCAACCAAAATAGTTTAAATTTAGGTTTTTAAGAATTTCAGAGAACACCGGAAGGAGCTATGACTCCTTAACATGACTAAAATTAACCTTATTTTTGATTATTTTGCCTTCAAGTTTGAAAAAAAAAAAATGTGGAAGCTTTTTTCCCTTTGTTACCCAAAAAGCATTTCTCTGAGTTGAATTTATCTTGAAATTTATAATCTTAACTTATTTCATTTTCCCCCTCCAATTAATACTTGCAAGTCTTTGCACCACCTGAGAAAAATAGAAGGTCTGGCTTTGTTATTGCCCATCAGCAGTAAAGTGCAATATCCGTATGTAATAAATGAGGGAGTCGTATTGCATAGTTGCAAGTAAATAAAAACAACACGGTTTGGGATTGGACCGTTTGAGAGAACTATTTGAACGCAATCTTTTTTTCAGAACATCTGTGCTTTCAAATAAAAATGTAGAAAACAACGCATTTTTATTTCAAACAGTTTTGTTCTACGTTCAGAATGGGTCACTTACTTAATGGAACCATTTTAGGCACTTGGTTGATTCTTTTGACGCAGGTTTTTGGAGCAAAAAAAAAAAAATTCCCGCTTTTTTTAAATCTATATACATAAAAGACTACTTTTGAAAACGTATGTCCGGGGTAATCTTCCAAACTACTGAACCGATTTTAACCATTTTTTCACCGTAGATAGCTACAGTAACAGGGAGCAGGATAAGCTATAATTTATTTCTAAAAAGCTTAGTTTAAAAAAGTTATTATGGAAAACAGTTAATTTTATGTCATTTCCCCATTAATTGATTAAATTTTCAACCCATTGTTGCAAAAATTTGGTGCCATGCAGCAACAATATTGATTGTAATCATATTGAAAATTTTGACCCAAGGCTTCTCTGGAGTAAGTATGGAATTTATTGCCTTCTAATGATTTATATATATTTATCTGAGCCAACAATCGCTAACGGGTGAAATGAAAAAAAAAATGATTTTGGCAATAGTTAGAGAATAGAAAGTGTTTATAGTCAAAAAAATTTCTAAATTAGGTACATAAGAGGTTTTCACCTCACCAATGTTGTCACGAGGATAGAAACTAATAATGGGACTTATTTAACGAGCAATATTTGGAAATGTTTAACTTCAGTGCGATTGATACTGTAAATATATATTTATTTTAATATACCAAGCTTATAACATTTCCTATTTACTCAAACATTATTTGTAGCTTGCTATTTTTTTTAGCTTGCATTATTTTTTTTTATAGTTTATTCATAACATAGCCATTGTTTACAGAAGTAGCCATTATGTTTATAGATATGCACTTTAGTCTTGGGAAATTTATGAATGAGTTTCACTAAACCACCCTACACCCACAGAAACCCGGGCAGGGCCGGGTACCCGGCTAGTGTTTTTATAAAGTATAAAAAACTTTTGACGCATAAATTTTTTTTACTCTATAGATATTTTCAACTCTCTATTTGGGCAAAATTATGGAGAAAAATCTGTTAAAAAAACTGCTTTACCTCCTCCACCTCTTTCAGTTTCATGTCCATGCGCAAAAGGGGGCTTTGAAAACATTTTCAGTACTAAAGGGGGCGGTAGCTGTAAAAAGGTTGAGAACCACTGGCCTAGATGAATTATAATTCTTTTCGCGGGACTTGAGAAATATCCAATGATCATATGCTGTGCTGCTTTTACCAAAAAATCTCTGTCCGAAACAGCTCAAGCACAATTCTTTGTTTTTTTTGTTTTTTTTTTTTTTTTTTAATATGCATTCCGATTTAGTTGTTCATCTATTTATGCTGTCACGTGCTGTTTTTGACTCAAGTTGAAGCTTAATCTTTTGATCGATATGCATGTCTGAATTTGCTCTCAACAAAGTACGTACAACGTACTACCATACTAGAGCCGATTTAAAAGACAAAAAAATAATAAAGTAGGTTCATTTTCAAATTTCGGCTTCCAAATTTTCTCATCTTCTTTAC
>JAXGGA010010143.1:0-48216 GCA_038373865.1 Uloborus plumipes
AGTTAAAGAAACGTAAAATTTAACGTTTCTCAGTAACGAAGACGAAAAGGAATCGATAAACCAATTCTCATTTACCGCTGCATGCGAAACTTGACGAAAAAGAGAATTAACGGCATTGATCGTAAAAGAGCTCTTTATGAAACAAATGAAGAATTTATTTGAGCTTGAAAGCATAAACGTCCGCGAAAGAAACATAAAGTGTCCACTGAAGATGTCACTGATGTCTTTGACTGCATGTTAAATGATAACAAAACTAATTTGAGCAGACGGAACAGCGAGTTTCGGGGAAAGTCAGTGAGGTATAGATATGACTTTTGCTTTTCTTTTGGGTGTTCAACTTGCATATTAAGCAGACAATGAGTGGTAAGATTTATTACCATCCATAAGTGGAAGGCTTGAAGTAAGAGTGAATAGATTGAGGATCCGTTTTAATTGATCAGGAATGATAGCTTTGTGAGAGGCTGCTGTCGTCTTGGCTGTTTGAGCACTGGAAGCAGGCCTCGCTAAAAACAAGTCAAAATCAAGTTATGGTACCTTTTTCCGATATTATCACTTCAAATGGGAGCATTGTGAATTTCTTGTAATTTTAACTGTAAATGTTGTATTATTTTCTACTTGAAGATATTAATATTTTGGAACGAAATAACGAGTTACAGAAGTTATGCTTGTTTTAACGAGAAAGAGTATTTGCGACATACACTGGTCAGGCATTCGCACAATGTACGGCACAATGAATCAGCTTTTGTTCCTTTTTGAAGTGACGTCATAAATTGGAGATGTCAGAATGATTTTTTTTATATCATTCAATAAATTTATTAGAAATTAAAAGAGCTTTCTATGTTTCTCTATTGAAGTTCCAATTAATTCACCTTTCTTTACCAAGTAATTCCCCAATGAATTTGCAATTCAACGCAATATGTCTACAGCATAAAATCTCCGAATCAAACTTTTATTTTGAGCTTGTCCGCATATTTCAAGAAATTTCTAAACGATGTACAAATAGGGTAAAACGGAAACACGATCTTTTTCAAATCAAATCATAATAGTGCAAAAAAGGAGCTTTTTATGCCCATATATCACTCTCGGAACTTAACATCAGGAGAAAAATCTGCCAGTATTTTTTCGCTGTTGTAAAATAGTAAAAAACGATGAAATTTTTTAGGCAAAAACGTTAATTACATTATGTGTCGTAATCAACGAAACAAACCATGTCAAAAAAAAAAAAAAAAAAGCAATGATAAAATGTGTTCCATTTAAAGCAACATTGATATTAAATTCTTAAGAACAACGTGCAAAAGAGAGAATTTGAAACACAGCTTTGGTGCAACAATGGTTAAGAAAAATCTTCCCTACAGCAAGTTAACTACTAAGTTCTTTACAAACATTTTGAATTGTTCAATTTAATTGCTAATGTTCGTTTTTAAAGTAAAGCTCAAGCCTCGGGATGACTTCAGCTATTAAATTCCAAAAACTATTCTAAGTGACACGCAATTGTCTTCAAGAAACATTTTTAATTTCTTCCACTAATGTGCACGAAATAACAGCTATAAAATGCAATGCTCGTCGTATATAGTGCTTATTGGCCTCATGCCAAGTTACGAATTCTTTGTTCTTTAAATAGTCAAGCCACAGGAAGTTGCAGTATTATCTTCATTTGTGGGGATGAGTAAATTTCTCATATTTGCATGAAGATTCGCAGCTTTCATTTGCGAATTTCCGCAATGAACTCGATGACTTCGCAATGAGAAGCCATTCTGACAAGCTTTTATCGATCGCTGCGTTCTCTTTGCGACGCGTTCATTGTAATTGCAGGTGGCAAACGTGAACAACTTCTTTATAAACTCCCCTTAAAAACTAAAACGGTACGCAAACTTGTGCGCTATTGTAATAAATTTATCATTACTTAAGACATATTTCGCGTCCATCAGTTTCTGTCTTTGTGCGCTTGTAGCGCTTAAGCATTGCGTTTGCAACCACTACCATATGTTCCTGAATGATTTTATCGTCCCGTCTAACACCACTTCAAAATTTGACTACATGTTCTTTGATCAGCCTGCGTTTTGTACCGGCGAATTTCACACATGGAAAATCGGAAACACATTATAATGGTCAGCGTATTTTCATGCTTTGTTTCAAAAATTAAAATATAGCATTGAGGGGAAAAGAAAAGAAATTGAATTTTTTTTGACAGTAGTCTCTCGAAAAGTTGAGGTAATTCGCTCACGTCACCTCTGATTACTGAAAACTTGGATTATCCGAAAACTCGGATCCTTTAACAAAAAAGTTACTTGTAGAAAGTTTAAATTTCGTATGTTAACCCATGGCGCGTCAAGTTGTGCTGTGCACCTTCTTTTTTAATTGCCAACTGATGTTCTGATAGGGATGTTGTCACGTTTTTTGTAGCAAAACTATGTAATTTTTGTGTATGACTCCGAGGCATCTCATAATAAAAATCTTGCATACGATGAATATTTCATGCCACTTAAGGAGTGTTTTTGAAATGTTGACAACAACCTCACAGGGCTTTTTATTACTTTTACAGTATGTGTACTCAATAAGTTTTATAAAATATATTTTTTTTTTCAGAGTTTAGCACATCAGATTAAACGGAGCCTCGAACTCTCGAGACCAGAGCTTTCGAAACTGTTTTGTTTTACTATACAAAATATCAAAAATCAACGTATGTAAACTTCTCTTCTCCTTCCCCATCTTGCGTTATAACCTTAGTTGATTTTTCATGAAATTGTAATAACTGACCTCCCTCATCTTTACCGTTTCTTTCGCATTCCATGTGTGTTTTTTTTTTCATTAAATTATTTTACTATTTCTACCAACTGAAAAATATTAACCCTTTCTGGACAACATTTTTTCACCTAAGGAAACAAATTTTTCCTTCCAAATCTCAATCAAGACAGACCATAGGAAGCATACCTACATATTTTTTAAAGACTTACTGCTGCCGGCAGATACGAATGTGCCTAAAACGTCACAATGTTCAATGTTCTATTGTGGAATAACTCATTTAGGAACTGAGGCAAAATGATTCTGGCGGTATGTGCCGAATTCGGCACACCTGACGTTAAAGGGTTAACATAAGCATCTAAAAGGGATCACGTGATCCTTAAAAAATTTTTGCTAAAATCAAAGCAATAATATTAGAAATATTATATAACAACAAAGCGTCGTGAAAATGTCAGTTTTTCCAATATGTTTTGTTTGTTCGGTGAAATAGAAAAAACTACATAAGTAAAAAATAAGGTTATTGGTTTTCTGTTAGGGTGATTTGATTCTTTTTGCAAAGTTTTGAAACTAAAACCGCTATATTTTTGGCTCAAAAGTGGTAAGAGCGGACAATTTTATTTTTCGCAAAAATGAAAGTAGATCCAAAAAAGTTTTCTTTTTTTTTAAATTGGGAAACGATTGAAAAGTTAGAATATATAATCAACCCTTATCATAATGTAGTAAACTTAATAATTGTAATAATTAAAATTTAAAAAAATTATTTTTAAATATAAAAATAAACTTTTGTATTTAAAAATAAATTAAAAATTTTATATTAAAAAATAAAAATTAATTCATATTTAAAAATTTATTTTTTAAATATAAAAAAATTTCTCCTGCACAAGCTTGAAATCTTGTGGAATGGTAACTGAAATCAACTTTATTGTGATTCGTTTTTTTCTTTTGCTTCAATGCAAAGCATAAGTAAAACTTCATGAAGTGATAGCCATAGTTATTCTTGTTGGAGGCTTGATATAGAGGGGAGTGGGACACGTCGGTCCGCTTTTCTGCTTTTCATTTTTTATTTCAATAAAAAATTGAGTGAGCAGTTTGACTTTCTATCGGGAGTTTCATTAAATATCTCTTATCATCCTATTTTTTTGTTTGTTTGAAGATGTTCAATCCATTAACTTTTTAAGTATTAATTTTGTAGCAAAATTATGCGAAGTGGACCAACGCACTCCGTCTTTGGTGCGTTAGTCCTCATTACGAAAACAACTTCTATAACAACTTTAGTGATAAATGTTATCCAATATTATAACTAATTTTTTTGTGTGTGTGTGTGTTTAGTATGAAAAAAAAATAAATAAACGAAGTTTAAAGATCAATATAACATATTTAAGTTCTAAATTGACCTTGCGCTATTTGTTCCAGAACCATCTACATTTCAAAAATATCAGATTAACTTGAATGGTCATCAACTTCCCTTTTGCTATTACCACAATTTCGCTTTTCTAATTTTACCAAAAAATTTCGTTTTTTTTTTTCTCCTAAAAGTAGACCAACGTACTCCATGTTCGTGGTCTGAAAAAAGGCTGTCATTAAGTTTTACTTTATGACAAAAAATAAATAAAGAACTAAAAGTGGCGAGTTCAATTTCTTATTCCATTCCTTTGTAAACAAATTTAAAAAATAAAGTTTTAGACCCATATGAAAATTATCCAGTGCTCAAAAAGTAGCAATATATTTTTTTTTTTCTGAAATAAAATATGTTCAATACAACTCTATCATGTGATTTCGTGAGAGGATTTGCTGGACGATATGTGTTATTTATTGATCATAAATTAAAAGAAAAACTATTAATAGTATTAAAATTAAGACCTATCCCCAGGGGTGCCCCAGGATTCAAAGAGGACCGTAACTAAAAGTCGTCAAGGCGAGCCCTAGGAATTGACCGTGGAAACGTTATTTCAATGTTATTTTAACCAAAGTGTAAATTTTAAAGAAACATTGCTACTCTTTTTTTTTTTTTTTTTTCATTTTCTTATGTAATTGAGTAAGGCTGACAAGTAGTGTACCAAGTGACAGTGAAATAATAATGATTACGTATGAAAAGTCGAAAGGAGAAGAATCAAGAAAATCTGAGTGAAACCTCATACTATAATCAACTGAAGCGTAATTATTCATTCGACGTAATTTTTCTTTTCTTATTCACCAGTTTCCTCGTTGTATTAGTTTCTGTGAGGAAAAGATGTAGCAAGTTTTGAACTAAATGTCGATGCAATATTACATAGCAAATAAAATGGACCGTTGCTTCTAATGAGCGTAGTTTTACCAAAAAAATTTACAAAACAAAAAATTCAGCCGAAGCTCACAGAATGTCAGACATAGATCTGACAGTCACGAAAGTTTTTAATAGAAAAGACATTTGCATGCTACTTTGTTTCATTAATATTAAAAACAAAGGATCAGTCGTAAGTATTTTTAACTCAACATTTCATAAATACAACATTAATATTCACATCATTTAAAAAAATACTTAACTAATTCACTGAAAGGCTATTATTATACATTTCAAAAACAGCACTTAAAAATTATGTTGTAAAATTTCTAAAATCGCACGATTTCACATATTAAATGAAATTAAACAGGAGTTTGCTTTTATAAAAAGATTATTGACAACAATATTATTTACTGTTTACGTAAAATTCGTTTTGTAATGTCGTTTATGTAAAATTCGTTCGTAGTTCAGTGAACGTTAAAATATTCTAGGTTGTAAGATTTTTTGTTGTTGGCAACAAAAAATTTGTTTCATTTTAATTCCCTGCAATAACGGTTATTTATTCCAACCATTAACACGATATGAATAATTTGATAATTTCGATACTTAAACGGGAAACCCGAATCACATTACTTGTTTTTTATGCACTTACAGTTTTGGAGTGTGCAAATATTATGTAATCGTGAATATTATGCCAACTTCAGAAAACGATCAGGAGCATTATTTTTTTTCCTAAACTTCTCACTTTCCTAAACGTTATATATAAATTCGAAAATATAATACTTTCACGTTTTTGAAGAAAATTATTTAATATCGAATCAACAAGCATTTGTTTAAGGAAAGTGGAAAACATTTGACTGAATTGTATCTGATGGGGTGAAAAATAATTTGATATTTCTATGATTTGTGCAACAGTCTTAAAATTTAAAAACTTACAGTCAGTGATGAATGGAACAAACTATTAAACGAATTTCATTTAGGTTTGAAATCTTCTATCTCAGAAAGCGAGTGCGGAGCCTTTCAAATACCACAATTCTGTTTCTTCTCAGTTGATCAACTAATCCTCGAACTCATCTCCAGTGACATTCCAAGTTTCTCCTGTCTCATTCAAGATAAGCATCAGGATGTGAACATAAAGTCTTTAAAAAATCACGAGTTTCAAAGCAAAACATATTTAAATGACAATTTTCCAGTTAAATTGTAAATTTTTGAAGCAAATGTGTACTTCAAATGCTCCGTGTGAAAATATTACAACACACGGTGCAAATATTGTAGGTCAGAAGTGCCTGATTGAAATAAAACGATTTTTAAAAATAATTCTGAATTACAATTAAATATTATGTCTAACTCATTCCCCCCCCCCCCTGCTTTCAGTCTCAAAAATTTTAATTATTGTTATAAACTTTATCAGTCGCTGTTGTTAATGAAAATAATTCTGAGAAACATGTATAATGTGTATAAATATAACCTGTTTTCAATATCGATATAATATAGTCACAAAGAGCAATAATAATAATAATTTATTTGTTTCTCAGAGCCTTAATAACTCTTACAAAGCATTAAGACATAAATAGCGAAAATACATTAATAATAATGAATACAGGACGAACGAAAGAGAATAAACGGAAACCGAATGTTTCCCCTCGTGGAATTTTTGTCAATTTCACGATTTTTGTCATGGAAATAGTGGAATTTCGCTGTAATACAAAACTATGGGGACCAGGGTTAATTGGGACGAACACAGTTTGTTCGGATTTGATAACATTTGTGGCTTAAACATATGCGTTGAAATGTGTCATCAGGATGTTTATAGCACATATTATGACAAGGCATTTTCAATAAAGGTTTCTCCAAAGTACGAGCAAATTTCTTTTAGTCTTAATTTCAAGGACACGAAATAATTTCTATTTAAATATGCTAATATGCAATGACCTTGTTCTTGCTCATCAATATTCAAACAAAACGAATCAGTGTTAAATTCCGACGGCGTTTCGCAACCTCATAAAATTCACATCTGACATGCTGAAAAAAATAACCGAAAGAGACACAGCAAAATTTTTTATGTTTCCGGAAGATTTAAAAACTATTTTTACGCAATATCGTTAAAAAGTAGTAAAGGAATGGTTGCTTACTAATTCAAATTGGAATATATCATCATCACATAAATATTAAAACAAGACTCATTAACTTTCGAAACTTCAATACGATCATATTTTCAATAAACCGGTTTTTATACGTCTGCTGTTTTTTCGAAGTCTTAATGTTTTTATAGTAAAATAATTAATTAGTCCTCTTGTCAAACATGTAATTTTTTTTAAACGTTCGAAAAAAAGTAGAAAGCTGCTACATTACAGAAAATTATGTTGTGATGTTTTTATACCATAACATGACATTTTAGTGTTTTCACAAATGAAAAAAAAAGTACACTTTTATCCGGCATCCGTAAATCCGGACTTACCTGATTTGATGGAACGAGCTGACGATGGTGCACAAGATGAAGAGCGATAGGCAGACTCGAACACATATTTGTGCCAGAAACGATCTCGGGTGCATGGTCCACCCCTCACCGCATGGCTGGAATACCCCTCTCACTGAACACACAGACACATAAACACGCGCTCACACCGGTCTGCAGACGATCGACGAGGGTCGGAGAGAATGAGGAGTCGGCGAGCACACACTGTGATGACAAGACGCGGTTTCAGGTGCGGATAAAGGTGGCTCGGCCACCCTTTCTCGTCTGGACGAAGCTCATTGGCGGAGAGGGGCCGGACAGGACCTCTGCCGGCAGGTGCGACACATTCGAACGTCAGATGAGTCCGCGGGACCGATGAGGAGGGATGCTGAGGCTGAGAAGATGCTCTCTCCAGAGGTGGTTCCGAGATCACATTTCCTTCGTCCCACCTCAAAGCAGCCGACCGATGCTTTCTTCCACGGTTGCTAAATGGAGATACTACAAACTTTTGTAAAGTCGTTCAGGGTAAACTTGACCCTTCGTTTTTCAATTTTAAACTGTCCCACACATTTTCATTTTTAATTAGTTTTATCGTACTTGTTGGCATGAAACGGGAGATACTCTCCTAATATCGTGTACGATTATGAAAGGTTAAGAAATAGCAATTATGAAATCTATTTAAAAGGAATTAATTACGTCAGAAATGGGAAGCATAATAAATCACTTTAGCAAGAGTAGTGCGACTTTGAACCTGAAAAATGGGAGGAGGGGATTTTTCAAGGGGAGGGGGGGGGACGTTTTTTTTTAAACTTACCTCTTACTACATATCTAATTCACAAATGCTTTGAGTAGGGGGGGGGGGTACATTATTTATTTTATATATAAAAGTACAAGATTTAGCCAAGAAGTAGGTGCAAGGTGTCTCAGAACATTTTCTGCTACCAAAGGTATTCAAGAATTGCGTTTTTAGAACCTCAACTTCTTAATAGGGTGAGTTCTGGTAAGTGCGTTCACGGGGTAAGTGCGTCCACTGGGAATTATATGAACACTGTCCTGAAATGGCTTCTGCAACACATCGACTATGTTAGATAACTGTCTAATGATAATTTCAATAGGTAGAATTCAGGCCTGGATTCAATAGACGAAACACAATCAGAGATAACTTAAATGTCTTCAAAAAAACTCTAAAGTAAAGATTGAGAAGGTTTTGTTTCAGTTTCTCTTGTAGTCATACCAAGCAATTGAAGTCAAGAAATGCAAGTTGTTTCTTTTGAGTAATAGCTACTAATAACATACATGGGGTATTTTGATCAAATACTCTAACTAAAATTTGTTAACTATAAGCCGATTATAAATCCGACGTCATTTCCATAAAGTATTTATATTTACATTGAATGCGGCATAATATTTCAATTTTATTCATTACCTCTGAAATATATTGGCTTTTAGATATCAGTTAGTAAATTTTTCTTTGAAAATAGCTATCTTAAGCTCTTCTTAATTTAAACCAGAATGACAAATGAAGCAATGAAATTAAGTGAAACACTAAATAAGGAACCAACTGATTCAAAAAACGAATGTGGAGTAATGAATAAATTTTATTAAGGAAAATTAAGAACGCCTTGTGAAAAACTATTTCGATGTACAAGAAAAAAAAAGTACAAGTAGCATATCATGATCAATAATTTTCTTTTTTTTTTTTTTTTTTTGCTCTTTATTTTGTGTTTGTTTTTTACTGCTGCTGATTCTAATAAGAAAAATATTTTAAAACCGTATTTATTCAAAAAAAAAAAAAAAAAAAAAGAAAGAAAAAGAAAAAAAAGAAAAAAGAATGAATTGTTCACTTAGGTCACCTAACGATCTACTATACAAATAGAATTAAAGAAAATCACAGGGAATTAAAGAAAATCACCCTTACAACAACGCTATTAGATGCACAAAAATCACCCTTACAACAACGCTATTAGATGCACATGTTTCATCTTACATGTAAGAAGGGGTAAGTGCGAACCCTGGCTTAAACATAGACTGATTAATGTATTAAACCAAAATAAACTATGTGGACTAGAAGTGATTATTACTAAATAAAAACAACTTACATTTGCTCACTTGGTCTTATTAAAAGGACAAAGGAAGAATCACAGACACAACTCTCTCAATCTTCAAATCACAGTTGTTCTCAAGACACGTGGGATATCACTGATTGCGTTTCATCCATGCAAGCAAGTGCTGATCTCTAGTATTAAGAATTATCCCAAGGCAATTACCTAACATATTTAATATGTGCCAGAAGTTTTTTCCTGCTCATATTCACATAATTTAAGGTGGACGCACTTACCCCGCTAGGTAGGGAAAGTGCGTACCTTAGAATAGGTGTCATAAACCAGGTCACAAAACTTATCCTTATGGTTTATTTGACATATTATATGCTTGAAAATCTTAGTAAAGGACCTGGAAAGAAAACTAAAAAAAAATTGTGAGTGTACAAGATTTTTCAACAGAGCAGCATCCTTGAGAACATGAACTTTGCAAAAAAGGGTACGCACTTACCAGAACTCACCCTAATTGAATGCAAATGTTTTGAATATCCCCAAACATTTGCAAAGTTTGTCAAATTTTTTCCTTTTCTGGAACTTCAGCTTCGAAAAATAATCGGAGGAAAGCCTCTAATCCCCACCCCATTCCCTAATGCCATCAAAGACGGACTACACTTCCGTTTTTAGGACTTCAATGCCCAATTATTGCTGCTGCCAAGCCTATCATGGAAGAGGCGATCTTCCCCATCGCCCCTTCTTTGTATCCGTCCTTGTCTGTGAGAGCTGCGTACCACTTAAGGTCTAAGAGTTGATGACAAGATATCATTTTGATGAATCCAGACCTTTCAGACTACAATCAAATTGTATCTGATAAGGAAACTTGGATTGTAGAGCGATCCAAATATAGCTCCCGCTGTTCCAATGGTTGACATCGACGTCCCTCTAGCATGATATAAAAGATCAACAGGCTACGAAACGTTCATGCTTTATTACTACCGATACCATTAATTACAAGAAAATGTTTTGATTTTTAATATATTTTAAAACATCTATGATTTGATCTTGATCGTGTTTTCTGCTGCCCTAATTCATTGAAGTGTTATACAAAAGATGCCGACCGAGTGGTGTAGTGGTTACGGCGCTGGCCTCTCACGCCCAAAGGTGCGGGATCAAACCCTGCTCCAATCGGTGGATTTTCAAGATGCAGAAAATCGACAGCGATCCCTCGAGTACTCGTTTGGCATGGAGTATTTTTTGACAAAATTAAATTGATAGAGGAGTTTTGCATCGAATAGAGCCTGGATGCCTCCATCTAATGGGAAAACTTGGTGTCCAAATTCTTGTGACAATGGCATTCCGCCGATAATGGTGTCACATGAAAGTATGGGTGCCGGTCTCGGGGAGTGCACAAGGTCCGCAAATGGTTAGTAATCAAACACAGCACCGTTTGAAACATACAAAAGAGAAATTTCTAACATGAGAAATTAAGACTTCTTGACTGTCTCAGAACGATTACATTTTTCCCTCTGTTTTTCCTTCCTTCTCAAAAGGCATTATGAAATTTTCGTGAAATCATTGCTTTTATTATTCCCCTAAATATAAAATTAGTAATATTAGTGGCATGGTATACGTGTTTCTCCTATTTTGTAAATAAAAATGCAAAATTAAGGCTTTAAAACTTGGATGCTTCTGATATTTTCCCGAATATTTATAGTCTGGTCTTCAATTACAAAATCTTTTAGTTGGTTAACTGGTTTTAAGATAAATACGCTACACGTGTGTCCGGGTTTCTTTGTTTGGTTCAATTTTCGCTAGGAAAGACGCCCGGACACTTTTCCGATTGTTTTACAAATTAATGCAACTGTTATAACAACTGCATTTCTCTGATTCCAGCAACAACGGATGCGTTTATTTGACGCCATTTTTTTTAAAAAAAAGTTCTTCCAAATTCAGTATTTGATCGATTATTCGGTTGTCATTTATCAGAAGGGTGATCTTCCGGAAAGGTATTTATAACTCCACCCTTTCGATCGAATACGGGAAAGAGTTACGAAAACGACCCATCATTGAGATGAATCGCCGAAAGTTGCCACACCTATTTCAGGGCTCGAATTCGGTGTTTATGATTCACTATGTCGATAAGAAATAAATTTATAGGAGAAAAAAAAGGTAACCTCATGAACATTTCCGGAAACGTTTTAATCTAGTACGAATGAGTATACATATTCATATCACCACTGTTTTTTTCGTATCATGCGAAATTAACTTATTCCAATTTTTCATATCATCTTACTAAGTAAATTTCTTTGATTACAGATGACTTAGGCTCACGAATTTCGAGTTTTCACCCTTTTTTTTTCTAGTTGAACTTATAACTCCAGATATGCAATTGCATTTTTTTTTCAAAGAGTGTTTCGGATGTGTCAAGATACTCACCTCCAAGCATGTTATATATTGTTGCTTTTAAATGTTCACTTAGTTGTGATGTGAATGAGTTAAAAGTTAATTAGTTACTGTATTGACGTGCCATAGGTGGTTGAGCAGATGACCCACTGGTGGAGAGACAGACTCCTTAATTAGCCCCCCCCCCCCTCCCTTCATCTTGATCCCAGCAGCAGCATGAATGTCATGGATCGGTCTTGCACTTTTTCGTATCATGCCATAGAGTTTTTAATCCCTCTAGTCCTTCAAAGAACGATTTTTGTTTCCTGAAAAAAGTGGAAAAAATGATAGTTTTTTTGTGCAAGTTATTTTTTGAAATTTTAACTGTGGAAGGCAGTGGAGGAGGTTAGTTGGAAGTCGTAAAAAATATTATGCGAGCAATGGGTAAAACGATTCCATTGCATGTTTGTTTTGAATTCCAAAACAGTGAAATCAAATTAAATCAAGTTGCCATGCTTGCAAGCACGATTCAGTTGAGCAATAAAAATGCATAAATTACCTTTTTCATTCCAAAGAATAACACAGGCCAACGATGAAAAAACTTTTTTAATGAAAATACCTTATTCTTATGTTGTTTAGGTTGCTGAATCCAAATATGATGCTTAAAAAGTTGTATCACCCACCATTTATTCACATTTTATAGTTACATTCATGAAATAAAGAAACATTTTTAGAATTTAACAGCTTTTTCATAGTTAAGATAACATGAAAAAATAGGTCTAATGAACAAAGATGATGTTGGCAGCACTGCTGAAACACATGCTACAACATGATGGGGGATTACTGTTGGTCACTTCACCGGGAAGTTCAGCAAGCTATTCATCGCAGGAAAAGCTACACAAGAAGCTTCAAGGAAAAAAGGGAAAGAAAATATAAAGCAACTCCAGTTGACAAGTGAACCTTGTATCATCACATAAAATTACTATTCCAAGTATTTTACTGTAAATACAAACCATTTTTACGATTCTACAGTGCTTCATTGATTTCCCTATATACTGTAAATGGGTATTAGACTATATAATAAAATACATTTTGCTTGGAAACTAAGGGTGATGCATAAAAACTACAAGCAGATTTGGATTCAGCACATAAAAATCTATCAAGATCAGCTATTAAAATTAAAAAAGTTTTCAAAAAGGTTTTTTTTTGTTGGCCTGTGTAATTCGACACAAAAATACGTGATTTGCTCTAGAAAAATACTGCACTGTAGTCCCGTGTCTGATAAATGCGTTCAGTAACAATCTAGCCAGTTTTATTTTTCCTAAAAAGGAACTCAGACGGCTCTTAGAAGTGAAATAACACAAGATACAAGAACCCCGTGTCATTCCTCGTCAACGAAGATGATCCAATTATGCAAATTTTAGATACGAGGGCTGTCTGAAAAGTTTCCGACCTAACATAGATAAAATATTTTTATCGTTCAAACTGGCTGTTACTTTTTGACATAGTCTCCTTCTAAGTCCACGCACGTCATCCAGTAATGCTTCCATCCTTTTAACCCATCCAAAAGTAATGATGAAAATGTGTCCTCAAAAAAGCTGTTGACAAAGTTTATGACCTCCTCATTTGAAGAAAACCTTTGTCCTCCAAGTGCTTCTTTCAGCTTAGGGACCAAGAAAGGGTCGCTTGGGGTCAGGTCTGGTGAGTAGGGTGGGTGTTCAACGATTTCGAGCCTTAACTCGTGAATTTTGGCCATTGAAATCACTGAGATGTGAGTAGGAGCATTTTCTTGATGAAAAAGAACTTTTTTCTTTTTCAAATGCGGCCGTTTTTCTTCTATTTCCTCCTTCAATTAGTCAAAGAGAGTAGAATAGTGTGCTCCTGTTATGGCTTTTCCCATTTTAAGGTAGTCAATGAGTATCACTCCATGTCTATCCCAGAAAACGGTCGGCATCACTTTTCCTACAGAAGGAACTGTTTTGGCCTGTTTTTGGAGCTGTTCTCACTCTGCAGTCCATTGTTTTGACTGCATTTTTATTTCTAGAGTGTACTGATGAATCCAGGTTTCATCCACAGTGATAAGTCAGCAGAAAAAGTCAGTTCATTGTGCCAGAAGTGCTCTGCACATGTTCATTCGGACACGTATCTGGTCAAATTGAGCAAACGCGGCAGCCAAAGTGCAGCCTGCTTCCACGTGCTCAATTTCTCATTTAAAATGTAGCATGCGCATTCCTTAAAGATATTCATAGATTCTTCTATATATCTCACCTTCAATCTGCGTCATCCAGCGCAATTTGATGAGCTTTAGCAGTGTGTTCATCAGTGGTAGTAGTTTGGGTCGACCTGAGCGTTCATGAACACTCTAGCTGGTACTGCCACGTTTAAATTCCGGTACCAAAAATTTTACGGTTGTAGACGATGGTGCAGAGTCCCCATACACAGAGTCCAACTCCTTTTTAATTTATGCAAGCGTACTTCCTTTTTAAAACAAGTATCGAATCAGAGCTTGATATTCGATTTTTTCCATTTTCAAAAAAACTGTTGGAGCAACTCACTGGTATGGCTGTCACGCACACAATTTAAACTAAAAATAGCCAAACTTACGGTTTCAAGTTTCCGAAAGACTCCTTAATAAGAACATCTCTCTTTGTTTCATAAGTTTTACCGTTTTCATATCGAGGTCGGAAACTTTTCAGACAGCCCTCGTATACTATTTCTCAAGTAGCTGTTTTAAATATTTCTTAATGATAAACTTAGAAATCGTCAGAACGAAGCAAATTGGGATTTTTGTTTTAAGTTTACGGATATTCGGAAAATTACCGATCTTATTGTGTCTTCTGTATCAGTCAATCTAGAAGAGTGTTGTGCAAGCCTTTTTCATAGCTTACATTCTGCAGACAGAATACTAATACCATAATCCGACAGATCTGAAGAATATGATTATTTAAGTAGTCATGATTTATTTTCGTATGCCGATATGAGGGCATTCTCCGGTATGATTAAAATATCTAATGTGCTCCTAACTGCTTTTTGTACATTTTTTGTTATCCCACTCGAAGGCTGGGAAATTTACTTCTCATCAAATTTATTAACTGTCAAGTATGCATACTTACAACTCATAGACTGTGATATCTTAATAGGGTGTTAAATGGATGCTTACTTTTGAATACCCGTGTTTATCAATACCAGAATTTTTAATTTAAATTTTCTTTTATCATTGGAAAGAGCTCACTTTTCTGAATTAAAAAACGTTGGTTTTAATTTTCAGACAAACCAGTTTTAAAGGAATATTGCAGATCAAAAACGTGTACGTCATTCCACTGGAAATCAAAGAAAAGAAGAAAGACCTTAAAAGTTTATGCCAATTTATTCTTTTAAAATTTACAAGAGCAATTGTACTTATGTTTTAATGAAAAAAAAAAAAAAAACTTTTTTAGATATTTTTGAACTTCAGTTTTTGTGTGCGCATCCTTAAATTCTAAGAAATGGCGAAAGATAGTTTCGTTTTTTACAACAAAAAAAAAATTCTCGCTATTAATAGTGTTTGGTTGTTTTCCTAGGTGTTATTTAAAAGCTCTTGAATTAAAATTTCGAATGAAATGTCACTTGGCAAGGTTGTTGTAGGTCAATAATATTTCAAGGTCATAAAAAGCATTGTCCCATTTTTCATCATTTTTAGCCTACTTTCCCGTTAAAAATAAAAGAAAGACGAAAAAAGTGTTATAACTGGCTTAATGCATCTAAAAAATATCGCCAAATCAAAAAAATATTGCCAAGTTAAAAAAATATCGCGAAGTTCGAAAAAAATATCGCCAAGCCAAAAAAAGCCAAAAAGAAATAAAAAGGTAAAATTAATATCGAAAAATTAAAAATTTGAAAGTAGGGTATTGAGATGGGGAATTTGTGTGTCGGTCTGTCGGTCGGTCTGTCTGCCCCCCCCCTAATAACTTTTGAGTGAACAGTCCGATTTTAACAAACTTGTTTTTGTTGGAAAGATCTCGGCGAGTACAGTTCATTCCCATATTTGATTTTTCGATTTGAACAATTTTTGGTTCAACTTTGAACCGTTCAAACAACCTGTCCCGCGATGCTAACTTTTGAGTGAACAGTCCGATTTTGACAAACTTTTTTTTGTTCGAAAGATCTTATGAAGGATACTTCATTCCCGTATTTACATTTCCGATTTGAACAGTTTTTCTTTCAACATTGAACCGCGCAAGCAAGCTGTCACCCCTAATAATTTTTGAGTGAACAGTCCGATTTAAATAAACTTTTTTTTTTGTTCCAAGGATCTTAGCAAACATACTTCATTACCGTATTTAAATTTTCAATTTGAACATTTTTTCGTTCAACATTGAACCGTTCAAGCAACCTTTCCCCTCCTAAGAACTTGTGAGTGAACCGTCCGAATGGAATAAACTTTTTTTTGTTTGAAAGATCTCGGAGAGGCTCATTGCCATACTTCGCTTTTTGATTTGAACCATTTTTCGTGCAATATTGAACCGTTCAGAAGAAAAAATTAACATTAGCGCCTACGGGGAATTTAAGTTAAATGTTGATCCTGAACTTAAAATCGGATTTCCTTCAAACTAACTTTGTAATAAAATGGTTTTGATAAATAATGTTTGTAATGTACTTTTCTGAATAATCTTCTGTGAGGACTCTGATTCCGACTCCGACTCCGCAAACATGGCGGAAATGCAGGCTCAGAAAAAAAAATGACTGACTGTGCAGACGATTTTTTGTTTATTTATTCAATTGTTTTTTTTTTTTATTTATTATTGTTTTTTTTTTTTTTTGGCAGACGATTTTTTTTGTAACAAAAATTTTTCATTCACGAGAGCATTTTATTCTTTATTTATATTGAACAACTGGCAACGGATTAAAAGTGAAATTCGAGACATTTTATTAACGGACGAGTTTTCTTTTTCTTTTTTTTTCTTTGTTTGATAAAATGTGTTTTGATGCTCTTTGTACTTTTATTTATTTATTTATTTATTTTTTAAAACGATTGAGGATTTTTTTCTACGGAAGAACTGTAACAGTTACATTCTTTAAAAGGTGCGACAAAACTTCATTTATTCGTTTATTTACTTTTTACGTGTCTATTTCATCTGAGAGAGGGGTATATTTGTGTTTTTAGAAATCGGCTTTAACTGCTAAAAAAGTATGTTTGACATAATTTTCAGTCTCAGATAATCAAGAGAATAATGATCAGATGCTAGAATGCCGATGTCGATGTAGGGGAAAGTAGGCTCGTTTAGTTCTTGACAAAACTTCTTGTTTCATTATGGGCTCGTTGCAATCGTAGGCTGCGTATTTAGCCTCATCCTCGGCAGTATATAAAGAATGGAATTTCAAGTACTACTTATCATATTTTCGATTACCGTTGTGATCAATTACCTGGCAGAAATAATTGCAAAATTCAGCTCTATCAAAAACTTTCGTTATTGCTTTTTAGAATAATGTCTTTGCAGTCCTATTGTGAACTTTTTTATCATATACACCATATTAACTGATTTATTTATTTGTTTACTTTATTTAGTTAGTTTTTTTTCTTGGAAAAAACAAACAAACGATGCTTTCTATGACCTTGAAATATTGTTGATCCTCAACCTTGCCAAGGGACATATCATTTGAAATTCTGTTCCACGTGCTTTAAAATAGCACGTATGAAAACACTCAAGGTCAATTAGCAGTACGAAAAAAGTAATTCTTTTTGTAAAAAACGAAACTTTATTTTTCACCATTTCCTGAGTTTTTACAGGGGGCACACACAAAAACTAACCTTCAAAATTATCTAAAAAGGATTTTTTTCATCAAAACATAAATACAATTGCGCCTGTAAGTTTTTATACAACTAATTGACATGAACTTCTAAAGTCTATGTAATTCTTTGTTTGATTTCACATGGAATGAGTACATGTTTTTGATCTGCAATATCCTTTCAAAACTGGTTTGTCTCAAAAATAAAACAAATATTTTTTACTTTAAAAACTTCTTTATATCATAAAAAGAAAACTCAATTCAAGATGACCCTTTTGAGATATTGCCCTTTAAAACTGAGACAAAATTGACGAAAAACATTTTTGACAGGAATTTCAACTCGAATAATTCAGCAAGTATTTGAGCTATCAAGATGCCACTTGCATACCTTTCGAACATACTAACAGGCTACAAACGAGGAAAAAGTTAACTTCAGAGAGTCATTCTCTCAGCAGATAAAAGCTGATAACGTATCGTCAAATTTTGCCGAAATACAATTTTTACCAACTTTGGCAGCAAATTGTAAAAAATTTAGAGTGCATTGAACTTTTGTTACACAAATAGGATATTTTGCCCTAAACAGTAATCAGAATCACCAAATTTGAGCCTAATAATCATCTTAGGTCGCGAGTAATAAAAGCACAAACTTGACGATTTGTTCATTTTATTCACGACGCAAAAAAGAGGCCTTTACAAAATAATTTATATTAGCTGAACCATTGGGCTTATGGAGTTATAACTTGGTATGGCTTAATGCAAGTCTTATATGGGCGATTCTCTGTAAACTCGTCATTTTTCACACGAAATCTGTCCGGGCACGGTTTTTTGAAATATTCGTATAATTATAATACTATTGCTTAGAAAATGAATCTATTACTTTGGTTTGAAAGAGGGCCAATTCAAGCTTGTGTTTTTCTGTTAAATCATGATAGGGGCTAGGCCTAGTATAACTAGGCAGGGAACTGTGCCAGGTGACTGTGTTTTTGCTCTTTGTTGCGTAATATCTGCAAAACTATTGGAACATAATTAGTTACGAGACTACATATAAATTTAAGCACAAATCGTGGGCATAACTAATATGTTTTATAATTAAATTAATTGACTTTAATAAAATCACTTCCCAGAGGACTGTTTTCGCAACAGCCCTGATGCATACTTTTATCACAAATGTGGCTCTCAAACTAAGCAAAGTAGCGTTTCAACACCGTTCTCGGCGATTTCGGCAAATTAACACTGATTACTTTAAACTTCATGCCAAGAAGAATTTGCAAAAGTTATAGATTTTTCGTATTACAGCTTTGAATTTGTTGCAGAGGACTGTTTGAAAAAACTCCGGACAGAATTTACATGACAATTTTAAGTTTTAGAAATACGTAATTATACCTTATTTCATAAGAAAAATATAGCTTCATTATTCTATTTTTAGATTTTAATTGCAAAATTTCTGTAGTGTTAATAGGTTTTTTGAAATACTATCTTTAACAGTTAGACTATGGGATTGGGACACCCAGGGGACTGTGTTTTTGGCGCTTAGATAATTTCTAGAAAAAAAAATTTAATTGTTATCACTCCAAATACAATTGGGCCACAAAGTATTAATGCTTTACTTGTATTAAGAGCGATAATTACTTTATTACACTTTAATTATTTTTAAAATACTTAGTCCGGACAGCCAATTACCAGTTTACAGAGAATCGCCCATATGTACATCTTAAAAAAAAAAATCATCAAAATCGGAGGGGGTCGAGTGGGGACTATCTCAAAAGTTGGGACTCTTGACATGAAATGATCCTTCCTAATTTACCTCTTAAGTATGATAAACCTAGGCTAAGTGATTCGAAATGCTAGCAGAGCACATTATCGGAAATAGCTTTCTCAAGCTGTAAAAAAACAAAATCAGCTCTAAAAGATATCTTGTCCTGACTTTTTCAAATTTTACCCATTAAGTCAATTGCTCCATGAGAATGGTTTCCTCCGTTTACGCTAATTTCCTTTTTTATTCAATGCTTCTAAATTATTAATCTACAGGCAATCGTAATTTAGTTTTGATTTTTAGGTGATTTATAATATGCTTTATTCATCTTTTTGTCTCGGAATTAAAGTAGTTGATAAAGTCCCATTGTAAATCTAGGTTTCATTTCTTTTTCATCTATTTCGGTAATTTGGCAAAAATCATAACGACCAAAGAAATATGTCCTTTATGAATTGAAAACGTAACAAAAAAAAAAGAATCAAGCAATTAAAATTATAAATTAATATTAGTGCAAAAGTAGATACATTTGTCTCGATTTCCTGACAGTTGTTCATTTACGAAATTGAACAGCCGAAACTACGACTCGTAACCCAAATTAAACTTTTCGAAGGGACGATAAACACATTCCAAAGATTAGTTTCAAGCTCTCACAAATCATTGATGGAAGAAAATAATGCCTCTCTTGTGATTCCACTAAAGGGACTATTGAGGGTGGAAACGTGTTTAATAGGGTTGTACTCCTCTCTCTTCGTCTACAAACACTGACCCAGAGACAGCATTTATTCTTTTCTCAGGAATTGGTTTAGCTTGGATTAGACAATGAAACAATCAAAAACAAGTGAAATAATGTTGTGCAAATTCCGCTCAGCGGACAAAAGCAATACGCTGAATTGATTACTGGCTGTATTCATTGGAATTACTACCATTTACTTAATTTTAATTTAAGAATAATATCCTTTTGATATCTTGTTTTTTTATGAAATTGTCGCATACCGATCTACTTTCCGTACACTTCTGTCAAAAGAGTTCGAAGTGCATTTCTTGCTGTTAGCCAATTTTTAAATAAATGCTGCGTGTTTTTCATTTTTTGCTCGTGAGTGCGCCTTTAGGGGGAGAATCATTGACCTCCTTTAGCTTCTGGGTATTTTCCCTCTTTTTTTTTTTTCACATATCCTTACCAAAAAATTCAATCACAATGAATGTATCCACCCCTTCAGGATTTCATTTCAGTTTTTTGTACATCCGTTTACTGCTCGGATCCACACTGCGTGATGGATCGATGCCAGATTTGCACTCGGATCGACAAAAGGGAGCGCCGTTGCCGGATTTTTCCCCCAAGACCAATTAATTTTTTAGACATTTTTCAGATACTTTTGTTTGAACAGAATAGAAGCAATTACAGCTGAAAAATTCCCGAAGGACTTGAAACTTCTTTTCTATCAATTAATGTGGCAGAAAAATTGAAGAGGAGTGTTTATTGAGTATAAAACTACATATTTCGCACAACTTTTGAAATTCTTCAATGACATATATCACTTGCATGCAGTTATACCAAAGTATCTTTCGTGTTTGTGTATGTAAACGATTGTTGAAAGTTCTTCCCTTTCTCAACTACTTAGCTAAAATTCCTTCCTTCATGGTTTAGTATTGTCCAAGGCATAGTTGGGTACGTTTGCTAGAAAAAGGCATCAAAAGTATCTCTATATATTAGAGGAACTAGCTTTTGAGCAACAGTGTGAAGCATCCGTTTTCAACGTTACGAACGTGCGAAGATTCATTTTGGCAAATTGCAGTTTTTTTCAATCCGGTGCGCATATTTAAAAAGATTTTGGTAAAGGATCCATTTTGGAAGTTGCAATTTTCGTAAAATATCATTTTTCATAAATCATAGTTTTTGTCAAAAAATCAGTTTGAGAGTAACAATTTTTGTTACAGCCTCGTTTCAATGACAAAGAATATCAGTAGTCATTGTTACTTTAGCTGATATTAATTTCGATACAAGAAATTTTTTGCACTGTTTGATGGCAATCTTCATTTTTTTTTCAATGCTGCGCTCTGCTTAATTATGTAACACCTAACAGTCGCCGACTACAATCACCTGATTTTGTGACATGATCGGTCTTAGTTGAGCAGTTATTGCTGATAGACAAAACCAAATGATATTTCAACAATGGCATTTTTCGCAAGTTAAGTTGAATATAAACTTACTTTCGCCTGAATGGTCAAAGTATAGCTCCCTCATTTCTAAGTCAAATTCATCCTGGCAAGAGTTTTTCAACTTTTCCCACTATGAAAGACTTATTCTACATTATCATTGGTCTGAGATTCCTTAATAAACCTTGTATTTAGTTAACAAATGTTTATAATGAAGTATATAATAAGTTTTTTTGATATGAAAAAATAATTAATTCGATCAAGTCTCGATAACTCGAAGTCATAAAGGACCTAGGGCTAACAGCTTCGAGTTTTTGGAAGTTTGAGTTTTTAGAATTTCCCACAGCCTTCTCTAGACTCTATAGGGACTAAATGAAAACTTCGAGATAAAGGAATATTCGAATAAAAGGCTTTGAGTTATCGAGACTCGACTGTACATTCATGCAGAGTAACACTATCCTCATAATTCTCACTGAAAAAATCACTTTTTAAAAAGCTTTTCTGTAGGATTTGTTGCAAAATGTCAAAATGATTCATCTGATACGTGAGAACAGATTTATTTTTCGGTTCTATGTTCTGACAAAGTCCACGTCCCTAAATCTCGATGATCAATCTTCTTTTCAAAAATTCTGTGTTTATGAACTAGATTCTTATTGATAGAGGCTGGCGTATAGTTTGTATAATCAAATGTTGCAAGAAAGAATTGAAAAAGAAAAAAACCTTTCTTGAGCTATTTTGGTTGTCAAATATTTTGAAACATCTACCTAATTAGGGTATGATGAAAATTACCAAACCGATTTCATGTCTTCCTCGAAATATTTAAGAGCTCTGTACCGTCGGTGAAAAAGTCACAATAATTCCCGTCGAATTTCGAAACCTCCCATTTACTTAGACATATTTACGACTCGGTTTCTTCAAGGAACATAATAAAGCGGCCATAACAACACGGAAGGGGCCATTTTAATTTCCATCCTTGATTATAAACCTGCCTCATTTGGGAGGCTTTCCCACCTAACTTTGATACAGTGTCCGTCTTTCGCCGATTAAGACGGGTTTGGGATCTGATTGTGTTGCGGCTGTCTTACATCATCTGTAGAAGACAGTTATGGGGCCTCTCTTTTGTCTTCTCGAGTGGTTCCCTTTTGTCGGTTTTTCGAGTCTGAAGCATCTATTGGAGGATATCTGATTTTTTGCCCTGGTTTATCATTGTCAGATTTGACGCTCTATTATTTCTGTAAGGAATCCACCATAGCAAACACTTGAGCTTATCATTTATAGCAAAGGGCAAGAAGTGGTTAACCTCCTCCCCTCATTTTTCAAATGCTAATTCAATTTTATTTTTGTTACAAGTATGTGTTTTCAGAATAATAGAAACAAATCAGGACATAAAAAAGAATTAGCGCCCTGCTCCACATTGATGTAAAGCAGAAACGTAAAATGGATTAAATGGTGTTCCTATGGAAAGTACCCGGATTTTCGGTTTCTGCCTTCGGTATCGGTCGCGTTTTCTGCTGATGTGAAGCAGGGTCCTTACTCCTAAAATAGATTGACGCAGAAATTTATTTGACGTTGTGGTATTTTTCTTTTCTTTCGTAAAATAGGAAGTACTTTATTACAGTGGTTCTCGACAGGTTTCATACGTATCTTTTGAAATATGTGCAAAACTGTAAAAGGTATGCGGTTAACAGCAAAACGTGTTCAAAGTTATATTGAAAAGGTTAGAACTCAATTACAACGAAAAGTTGAGAAAAAAATTGCGTGATCCCACATCGTAGCAAAAGACTTGCAGTCTCTGTTTATTAATATCTGAACTGGTATCAGTGGCGGATTTACCATGTCGCAATTAAGATAGGAACTACAATATAAGGGGCATCATATAGAATCATAATATATGCTTCTGAAACTTTTCTATTTAAAAAATAATTGACTATGGCGCTTCCAAAATAAAATGCAACTAGCCCCCAAACCTAAAAGTCCGACACTGACTAATATTGAAAACGAACAGAAAACCAACGGACTAACAGACGTCGCAGTGAAGTACCTTCGGGGGATTATGGCAGCGCATGACTGACTTAAACACTTATAGTCCGGCGGCATAGCGAAAGGATTATTCATTTTGAGGTAAAAGCAAAATTTTTTGTTAATTATGTTTTTGGGTCAATAAGGATCATTTTAAGCCACGGAGGCATTCGCTAAGTTACTTGGATCATATTTTATAGCGTCTCAAACTTATTTTACGCGCGCATAGGACTTACAGTCCAGTCATATTAGACATTAAATTCGCACATCATGTTGTACTTCTAATTTTTTAATATGTTGTTTGGGTCACCTAGGGTAGTGTAAATCTAAGTTTGCAGTTTTCTAAAACTTGTGCTTGCCGCGTAACTCGCGAAAAACTACGAAATTTTCCGACTTTTTTCAGTTTTCCCCTTCTAACTCCTAAACTATGCAACTTTTGAATAAACATGTGGCTACCCATTTTAAAGAACACTAAATTTTGAAGAATTTAAGCTCACGTGGTACTCTGTGAGCCGAATAGTTTAGGAGATATCGTATTTCAAAGAAGGCCGTTTTTTGCGAAAAACGCAAAAAAAAACATGCTTTAATCACATTTCGGCCCAAATATCGACATAAATTCCTACTCTACAAGCAAAAATTGTACATTAAGTTACAGTACATTTAATTGGCTTTCATTTAAGGCAAAATTGAGGTCTGTAAGTTGAATAGTTTTTTTATAATCTCGAAACAACAAATATTTGTTTTTGAGAAAAACCTCGAAATTTTCCGACTTTTTTCAGTGTTTCCTTTGTAACTCTAACTTTATGCAACTTATGAAAATACATGTGGCTACCTATTTTAAAGAACACTAAATTTCGCGGAATTTAAGCTCACGTGGTGCTCTGTAAGACGAATAGTTTAGGAAATATCGTTACTCGAAAATGTGTCATTTTTTGCAAAAAATGAAAAAAAAAAACACGCTTTAATCATATTTCGGACCGAATAGCAACAGAAATTTCTACTCTACAAGTAAAAAATGGACATTGAGTTGCAGTACATTTAATTGGCTTTCATTTAAGGCAAAATTGAAGTCTGTAAGTTGGATAGTTCTTTTATAATCGCGAAGCAACAAATATTTGCTTTTGCGAAAAACTGCTAAATTTTCCGACTTTTTTCAGTGTTTCCTTTGGTACTCTAACTTTATGCAACTTATGAAAATACATGTGCATACTCATTTTAAAGAACATTAAATTTGCAACAGTTTAAGTTCTAGTATCGCTCTGTAAGACGAATAGTGTCGGAAATATCATGCTTTGAAAATAGGTCATTTTTTGCGAAATTAAAAAAAAAAAATGCTTCAATCGTATTTAGGACCAGATATCAACATAAATTCCAACTCTACAAGTGAAAAATGGACGTTAAGTTACAGTAAACTTAATTGACTTTCATTTAAGGCAAAAAATAAGTCTGTAAGTTCAATAGTCCTTATACAATCGCGAAAAAAACAATCATTTGCTCTTGCGAAAAACTGCAAAATTTTCCGAATTTTTTCGGTGTTTCCTTTATAACTCCTAAACTACGCAACTTTTGATGGTACATGTGCTTACCCAATTTAAAAAACATTAAATTTGCAACAATTTAAGCTCTAGTGACGCTTTTTAAGACTAATAGTATAGGAGTTATGAATGAAACACTGAAAGAAGTCGGAACATTTAGCAGTTTTTCGCGAAAACAAAGTGAAGATATTGAAAGTACTTTTGAACTTACAGACTTCTTAACTTTTCTGAAAACATACTTAAAATTTAAAATGTTTTAATTTGTGAACAATCTGGTGTTTTTATTACAAAAGCAGGATTTGAACATTTTGAGGGTTCATCTCAGCGGGTCTCGTCATTTTCACAACCCCCATTTTTGCACAAAGAAGTGCAAGGGAGACCAGCTTTTCCACAACCGCATCGAGATGTACGACACTTCGTCCTGCAGGCACACGAGATTATTTCCTGACAGGCTACAAAAGCAGGGGGAATCGAAGTCCATTTAACCTGAAAATAATTAGATTTTAGTTGTATTACTACAATAAAACGTTTAAGTTAACGTAAAGTTATAATAAAAGAAAAGAAGGTAGGAATACCTTCCAAGTCACAGGATATTCGCTAGATTTTATCCAGCCATACTCTTGAGGGTCAGGCAGCACAGGAGTTACCTGCAGACTCTTCTTCCATACATGCCCAGCTCGAAATGACGTTCGAAGAGCATGCTGTATTAGTGCGTCCTGAGTTGGGGAATATTTTCGATTTCCCTTCCTTTAAAGAAGAATCAAGTTTTCCGCACGGCGTTGACGGTATCATCTTCACTGCATCTATCATATAATACTACGACTTACTTTTCCAGCCCAGGAACCATACACAGTACTTCTGCTGGAGTAAGGGGTTGCGAAAGAAATTAAAATACTTCGTTAAACGCAGGTAAAGATTGCCATGCTGACCAAGCTGATCGTTTTCCTTTGTTTCTAAAAGACGAAGTTATGTCACGACCTGTAAAAGCGTGGAACACTTCAAGTCCTGAACACTTTTCTGGACCAAGTCGTTTAGCTATGTCGCAGATATCAAAGATTCGGTACGATTTTCCTGTACCTAACTGGCACCACCCACAGCTGATCACATCCCTCGAGTTCTTGAAGAAGCGCAGTGGCCAAGACGACAACATCGGTGTCCACTGTCCTGATGAAAGTTCGACTGCAACCTTCCCAAGTAGCACACTTCGTTTTTTAAAGGTTGTAAAATGGTTATTAACGTTGTAACAACCGATTAAAAACGTTTAAACGTTTTTTGTGCTACCTGGGATGTGATGCACATGTATTTTCATAAGTTGCATCAAGTTAGTTTCAAAGGAAACTGAAAAAAGTCGGAAAATTTAGCAGTTTTTCGCAAAAACAAATATTTGTTGCTTCGCGATTATAAAAGAACTATCCAACTTACAGACTTCAATTTTGCCTTAAATGAAATCCAAATAAGTGTACTGAAACTCAATGCCCATTTTTACTTGTAGAGTAGGAATTTCTGTTGCTATTCGGTCCGAAATGTGATTAAAGCGTTTTTTTTTTTTTGCGCAAAAAATGACACATTTTCGAAGTACGATATTTCCTCAATTATTCGTCTTAGGGCGCTTTTACACTTGACGACACGACAACGACGAAAGTCGGACGGTAATACAGCAACGATAAGTACCGTGTCGTGTCGTTTATAGCACTGCTTTTCCACTCAAACGATATCGTTTCTCCGAATGGGTCATTTTCCATCGCATTTCATTTCGAGATAGCACTGTGCTCACACGTATATTATTATGGCTCCTCCATTTATCAGATTACGACTGTTATATTTACTTTACTTCCAGAAAAAGAAAACAAATGAAAAATACGATATTGAGTGCATGATATTCACAACTTTATTACATTCTCACTCACCTTGTTTACTAAGAACGAAACGCATACTATCTGCTGGAATTGCAGAGCGATAAATGGCGGATCTAACTCCCAAAAGTTTACCATAGAACTTTTTAAAATTAAGTCCACAGTTCACCATGATATAAGTTGGTCGTCGCAATATAGTTTTGTTTTGTTTTCGTAATTGTAGTGCTCTTTAGTACTAAGCGAGTGTATCCCCATTTCGTTATAATGAAGAGAATTCGTTAACAAATATGTTTCGTTGTCAATCGTCTCTTCGTTGACACCATCGCTTCTTTGCGAATAGATTCGCCATTTATCCCTCGGCGGCGCCAACACTGTCAGAATGAAAACTTGAGTTTTTTTTTTTTTTTTGTTGCATTAAAAATCGTCTGAGCAACAATAATGAAACAAAATACCAACTAAAATGAATAAAATTGTTTTATTGCTACATCTTTTGTTTATCGTCTGCAAATTGAAGCTTATATTTATCAATAAAGAGATGTCGAATTTAAACGCAATTGCTATATAGTTCAAAGAAAGTAAACAGATGGATGAGTATCGTCCCGATTTTAAAGGAGAGACGGATGCCATCCGACACGAATGGGACGACAAACGACAGCGTTCGGTCGGAGACGGCAGAATCGTCCTGGAATCGGGAGATGGAAAAGCGCATAGCATATTTTAATGCATTTTGCGTGCTCCAATGTCGGATGACGACAATCGCTTACGATTTATCGTTGCCGTGTCGGTAAGTGTAAAAGCGCCCTTACAGAGCACCACGTGAGCTGAAATTCTGCAAAATTTACTGTGATTTAAAATGGGTAGCCACATGTATTTTCATAAGTTGCATAAAGATAGAGTTACAAAGGAAACACTGAAAAAAGTCGGAAAACTTCGAGGTTTTTCGCAAAAACAAATATTTGTTGTTTCGAGATTATAAAAGAACTATTCAACTTACAGACTTCAATTTTGCCTTAAATGAAAGCCAATTAAATGTACTGTAACTTAATGTACAATTTTTACTTGTAGAGTAGGAATTTATGTCGGTATTTGGTCCGAAATGTGATTAAAGCATGTTTTTTTTGCGTTTTTCGCAAAAAATGACCCTTTTTGAAATACGATATCTCCTAAACTATTCGGCTCACAGAGCACCACGTGAGCTTAAATTCTTCGAAATTTAGTGTTCTTTAAAATGGGTAGCCACATGTATTTTCATAAGTTGCATAAAGTTAGAGTTACAAAGGAAACACTGAAAAAAGTCGGAAAATTTCGAGGTTTTTCGCAAAAACAAATATTTGTTGTTTCGAGATTATAAAAGAACTATTCAACTTACAGACTTCAATTTTGCCTTAAATGAAAGCCAATTAAATGTACTGTAACTTAATGTACAATTTTTACTTGTAGAGTAGGAATTTATGTCGATATATGGTCCGAAATGTGATTAAAGCATGTTTTTTTTTGCGTTTTTCGCAAAAAATGACCCTCTTTGAAATACGATATCTCCTAAACTATTTGGCTCACAGAGCATCACGTGAGCTTAAATTCTTGGAAATTTAGTGTTCTTTAAAATGGGTAGCCACATGCTTATTCAAAAGTTGCATAGTTTAGGAGTTATAAGGGGAAAACTGGAAAAAGTCGGAAAATTTCGTAGTTTTTCGCTAGTTACGCCGCGAGCACAAGTTTTAGAAAACTGCAAACTTAGATTTACACTACCCTAGGTGACCCAAACAACATATTAAAAAATTAGAACTACAACATGATGTGCGAATTTAATGTCTAATATGACTGGACTGCAAGTCCTATGCGCGCGTAAAATAACTTTGAGACACTATAAAAAATGATCCAAGTAACTTAGAGAATGCCTCCGTGCCTAAAAACGTTCAAAAAACGTCCCAAAACAAGAATCTTAAAAAAAAATTGCTTTTACCTCGAAGTGCACAATTCGGCCAAAATTTGACTTTATGCCGCTCTACTATTATTATTCTTCTGTATTTCACGCCATTTACTTGATCTTATAATAGTTCTGGGTCATTCCACGTCAAGTGATCCAAAATCTGAGAAAAATTTTACCTTACATTTTTGTATTTCTTTCACATTTGGCTCATCAATTGTACACCTTGAGGTAATTAAAAGTCTCAATTTTTAGATTTTTATCTCTATTAATTTTTCATTTATGAGACTTTGAACTTTGGAAAAACCCTCGTTTTTCCATGGAGAAGGGAAAATAAAAGGTACCATAACTCAGCACCAAATATAGATAGAACGATTTGATAAATGACATTTTAAAGTACGTTAGTTGTCGCTTAATTTGATATGCAACATGACTAATTTGATACAAATTTTCTTTTTCAAAAAATGAAATTTAAATTTCAAATTTAAATTTCTCGAAAAACATATAATGAATTTTTTTCAAAAAATTCTCAAAAATTTTTGTGTATTTTATCTATGTTTGTACAAATTTTTAGATTGGGATCTCAATGGGATCATATTTTTTTGAATTTTTGAATAAAACTGTATAGGAAAAAAATGATATTTTTTAGATTCTATTTATTTAAATACTAAGTTGTCTGGCTTGTGATGGTCTAAAAAGTAGTAAATAAACATGAATATGTTTAAAGTGAGCTGGCATGAGCTTATAGATTTGTCAGGTTCATCCCCCCCCCCTCTCCCGCACAACCACTCTTTTTTTTTTTTTCAAAACTGTTCAAAATGTTTTTTAAAAAAACTCTTTGATACAAAATGAATAGTAAACTTATTTAAAGTTGGTAAATGGGTTCCCTTATAACTAGACGAAGTATCCCCCTCCCCACCCAAATAGTATACCATTCACACTATACTAAAATGACGTCCAACCTCGGGATTGAATTGAGGATTATTTTCACCCTAGGTATATCTATTGTTTTTCAGACGAAATGTTTCTTTTCGATCCGAACTTCAAAGTGTACTTCCATTCAATATCTGAAATTTAACTTTGTGATTCATTTCATCTCCTACCCCAGCACCAATCTTCAATTTTGAAGGGAGGAAGTAAATGGGTCTCCCTAAGATCATAGCAAACAGCAAAATAGCACTGTTTCTCCTTGTTTTCATCGTTTTTTCTTTTCTTTTCGCACAAAACTGAAAATAAATCAAAACATCAGATCATATGTCTGTGTCCCCATAACTATCTTCACACATTATCTAGTGTGCAGCTGTTATTTAATTTTTTAAATTGTTTGTGTTATTTTTCATTTTGTTGTAAAGGAAAGTAATGCAGCAAGATATATCTATATACATATATTAAACAAACACTGCTTTTTTGATCATAACCTCTCATGTTGTTCAACTTTTGTACAGATTGCTCCTCCCCTTTTCCTACCTTCCCGCTCCAAACTCTTATTTTTTTATCATCCCGCCTAACCCCATTTCAAAGCCTTAGTCTCTACTGATGTCTGGTAGTGTTTCAGTTTATTCTGTTTGTTACTCTTTCCTATTAGCTCATGAGCTTTGTCCAATAAGGGAAAGGAAAGGCAGTGATGGAGACTGACATATAACCTGATACTTTGATTTCTTTTCAGTTTTGTGTTAAAATAATGGGAAAACATTATGAGAACAAGGGGAAACAGTGCTTTTTTGCTATTTGCTATGATCTTGGGGCGAACCGTTTCTTTTCTTCCTCCAAAATTGAAGATTGGTGCTGGGGGAGGGGATAACATGACTCATAAGTTTAAATTCAGATATTGAATGGAAGTACACTTTGTGAAGGTCGGATTGAAAAAAGAAACACTTCGTCTGAAAAACAATATATACCTAGGGGGAAATTAATCCTCAAATCAATCACCAGGTGAGACGTCCTATTAGTATAGCGTTAATGGTATATTTGGGTGGGGGAAGGGTTTTACTTTGCCTTGTTATAAGGAAACCCATTTACCAACTTTAAATACGTTTACTGTTCATTTTGTATCAAAAAGGTTTTTTTTAGCATTTGAAACAGTTTGGAGGAAAAAATGGTTGGGTCGGGTAGGAAGGGAGGGGGAGCTGACCAATTTACAAGTTAATGCTAGCTCACTTACCTAGAGTAAAAATAATAGTCAATTCAATCCCCAGGTTAGATGTCATAATAGTACAGCGTTAATGGTATCTTTGGGTAGAGGAGGGGATACTTCGTCTAGTTATAAGGAAACCCATTTACCAACTTTAAATAAGATTACTATTCATTTTGTATCAAAGAGTTTTTTTAACATTTTAAACAGTTTTGAATTAAAAAAGAGTGGTTGTGCGGGGAGGGAGGGGTGAGGGGGTGAACCTGACATATCTATAAGCTCATGCCAGCTCACTTTAAACATATTCATGTTTGTTTACTACGTTTCAGACTATCACAAGCAAGATAACTTAGTATTTACATAAATAATTTCTTAAAAATATCATTTTTTTCCTATACAGTTTTATTAAAAAATTCAAAAAAAAATATGATCCCATTGAGATCCCAATCTAAAAATTTGTACAAACATAGATGAAATACACAAAAATTTTTGAGAATTCTTTGAAAAAAATTCATTGTATGTTTTTTGAGAAATTTAAATTTGAATTTTAAATTTCATTTTTTGAAAAAGAAAATTTTTATCAAATTAGTCATGTTGCATATCAGATTAAGCGGCAACTAACGTACTTTAAAATGCCTTTCACTAAATTGTTCTATCTGTATTTGGTGCCGAGTTATGGTCCCTTTTATGTTCCCTTATCCATGGAAAAACGAGGGTTTTTCCAAAGTTCAAAGTCTCATAAATGAAAAAATAATAGAGATAAAAATCTAAAAATTTATACTTTTGATAACCTCAAGGGGTACAATTGATGAGCCAAATTTGAAAGAAATACAAAAATGTAAGGTAAAAAACGTTGGATCACTTGACATGGAATGACCCTTCTGCAATTTGTTTGATCACAACGAGCTGTAAAATTGAATAGTTTTTAGATTAATGCCATTAATCTTTGCAACAAGACAAATAAGAGCCAATGGATGTGGAACAATTTATCTTGCGCAACAACGACTCATTCCTCATTTCTTCAGTAATAAATTACTTAAATTTCTTCCCGTATTTGACAGATACTACTTGGTATACATGGCATAAATTATGGCTACAGCAGAAACCCGAGAATAATGAATTTCGGAAATTGGCGAGCTGCCGTCTCACCATGCAAACAGTTATTTGGTGGTATCGCACATCATCAGTTGTAGCATTCAGCCAGAATTGCAGAATGGAGCGGTCTGGGTGGGCTTGTTGGCGTGTAATTGGACAGAGCAGTATCTAGGTTGGGCTTCTTCAACACGTTGGTGATTTATAGCATAATGGCTTTTAAAGGTGAGTGACCTTGTGTGTGTTTTTTACTAAGTGTCACAAAGTACATCAAAAAGCTTTTAGTTTAAAGGGAAGAGTTTGAGTGCTAGAAAGTCTTGAATTATTTTTGCTCTGATGGCAAATGGGTGAAATTCCTTGTTTAGTTTCAGAAAACAAACTTTTGTATGGAATTATAAGGTGAATGGGATACTAAAAGTTGCTAAGTAGCTTATTTGTTGTTCTTGAAGCGATGGGTCTTGCTTGATGAAGTATATCTTCTGTGTGTACAAATTAACATAAAAATTCTAATTCGTCACATAAAAGACCACTAACTTTTCACAGCCTGTTTTCCTGATACTGGAAAAAAGTTAATGTGCGTAAAAACGCTCGCAGTATTTTTTTGTTCAATTCATTTTAAAAACCGTCCATAAATAATGTTACGCTTTGAAAGGGATTTAGTTGGCAAAATTATGACCAGAGGAGGTGGGTAACAAAGAGTGCGACATCACGCATTTTTTATGATAGTATATTCATGAAATTTAGTGTGAGATGTTACTAAGGGGGGGGAGAGGGTACGATGAAGTGTGATACTTTGTGACAAAAGGGGGGAGGGCAGGGTCAAAAATCTTGAAAAAAGTGGGAAATCATTTCTGTACCTCAGAACCAGACTAACGTAAGTCCATTTTTGTAACTTTTCAGTAGAGGGAGAAAACAATTTAGTGCAGTAGAAATAAGTTGAAAAACACCTTGGGGTCGAACAAATTGCATCAGAAACAATTCCTGTTGGAAATGGTAGGTAACAGGCTCCTAATGAACATACTAAAAGTATACATCCGTACTAGTGGGACAAATATGTTTTTTTGGCCGCCATCTTGAAAAATCATGGAAAATTTTCAGAAATTCAAAAAAATTATGTGCGGTATCAAATGAAAGGAAATTTCAAGCTGAAAAAGGATAAAACATGGGATATTTGAAGTGAAGTGAAGAACTAAAAATATGCACCCGTACTGTCGTGAAAAATATGGTTTTTTCGGCCGCCATCTTGAAAAATGCGAAAAAAATTCAAAAATTCAAAAAAAAAAAAGTGTCAAATGGAAAGAAATTTCGTGCTAAAAAGGAATATAACTTCTGATATTTCAAGTGAAGTGAGCAGTATAAGAGCATATGCCCGTACTGTAGCGAGAAATGCTTTTTATTGTCCCCATCTTGGAAAAGAGTGGATTTTGTTTAAAAACATAAAACATATCAAATGTGGTATCGAATAAAAGGTAATTTTTTACGGGAAAAAAAGTTATTTTGGTTTAGACTAATAAAAAAATATAACGAAATATGGCCCAAAACGCTGAATTCTTTTGTTGTGTCAAAAACATTATTTATTGATCTAAGAGGCTTAAAAACCATGAATAACTTTGCCTCCAAGTTCATCTTCATTAAAGCTCAATAAATACATTTTCTTTAAAAGTTAAATTAGATGATTAACAAGAAGTTCTGTCAAGAACTAAACGAGCCTACTTTCCCGTACATCGACATCGGCATTCTAGCATCTGATCATTATTCTCTTGATTATCTGAGACTGAAAATTATGTCAAACATACCTTTTTAGCACTAAAAGCTGATTTCTAAAAGCAAAATATACCCCTCTCATCAGATGAAATAGACACGTAAAAAGTAAATAAAAGAATAAATAAAATTTTGTCGTACCTTTTAAAGAATGTAACTGTTACAGTTCTTCCGTAGAAAAAATCCTCAATCGTTTTCAAAAAATAAATAAATAAATAAATAAAAGTACAAAGAGCATCAAAACACATTTTATCAAACAAAGAAAAAAAAAAAACTCGTCCGTTAATAAAATGTCTCGAATTTCACTTTTAATCCGTTGCCAGTTGTTAATTTTTAAATAAAGAATAAAATGCCCTCGTGAATGAAAAATTTTTGTTACAAAAAAAATCGTCTGCCAAAAAAAATAACAATAATAAATAAAATAAAAAAAATGAAAAAATAAACAAAAAATCGTCTGCACAGTCAGTCATTTTTTTCCTGAGCCTGCATTTCCGCCATGTTTGCGGAGTCGGAGTCGGAATCAGAGTCCTCACAGAAGATTATTCAGAAAAGTACTTTACAAACAATTTTTATCAAAACCATTTTCTTACAAAGTTAGTTTGAAGGAAATCCGACTTTAAGTTCAGGATCAACATTCAACTTAAATTCCCCGTAGGCGCTAATGTTAAATATTTTTTCTGAACGGTTCAATATTGAACGAAAAATGGTTCAAATCAAAATGCGAAGTAAGGGAATGAGTCTCTCAAACCTTTCAAACAAAAGAAAAGTTTATTCCATTCGGACTGTTCACTCAAAAGTTATTAGGTGGGGAAAGGTTGCTTGAACGGTTCAATGTTGAACGAAAAAATATTCAAATTGAAAATTTAAATACGGTAATGAAGTATCCTTGCTGAGATCCTTGGAACAAAAAAAAAAAAGTTTATTTAAATCGGACTGTTCACTCAAAAGTTATTAGGGGTAACAGCTTGCTTGAGCGGTTCAATGCTGAACAAAAAACTGTTCAAATCGGAAATGTAAATACGGGAATGAAGTATCCTTGATAAGATCTTTCGAACAAAAAAAAGTTTGTTCAAATCGGACTGTTCACTCAAAAGTTAGCATCGCGGGACAGGTTGTTTGAACGGTTCAAAGTTGAACCAAAAATTGTTCAAATCGAAAAATCAAATATGGGAATGAGCTGTACTCGCCGAGATCTTTCCAACAAAAAAAAGTTTGTCAAAATCGGAATGTTCATTCAAAAGTTATTAGGGGGAGGGGACAGACAGACAGACCAACCGACCGACACACAATTCCCCATCTCAATACCCTGCTTTCAAATTTTTAATTTTTCAGTATTCATTTTCCCTTTTTATTTCTTTTTGGCTTTTTTTTTTCGGTTTTGGCGATATTTTTTTCGGACTTGGCGATATTTTTTTGACTTGGCGATATTTTTTAAATGCATTAAGCCACTTTTTATACTCGTTTCGTCTTTCTTTTATTTTTAACGGGAAAGTAGGCTAAAAAAGGCTATGATTTGAAAAAAATCATGTAATTAAGGAAATTTTCATAAAATAAAATAAAATATTTATATCCATTAAAATGAAATATCATCATCACCATCCAAATCCAGTTTCGGTAAACAAACTAAACTATTACCAAACTTTTGTATGTAAGCTGTATTCGAGAACACTTAATTAAAATTTGACACAATGCGAATGAACTGCTCATGAGAACTACAAGTGATGTGTACGTACACCATTACTAGTTCAGGAGATTTAAAAAGTGCAATTGACAATAGTGGAAACAGGTATTAACTCATATCTCTGCACGAAATTGCTCTAAAAATCTCGAACAGTTCAACCATCAATTCAAACTTTTTTACTTCAACCAGTGCAATTGACAAAGATGTAATCGAGTTTTAATTAATATCTCTGCGCGAAATTGATTCTAAAACAATTGAAGGGGCAAGTGGATAAAGGTGATATGTGACAATTTTTGAAAAACTTACTTTTTAACATGGATGAAGGTGGTAAGGTAATAATTTTTTTTTGAAAGCTTTTGATAGAAATTTAAAATTTTTTCACATATCACCTTTGTTCACTTGTCCCTTGAATTGGAGGATTTCAAAAGTCGATTACTATCGAATTATTTTAGCGATCGACGGAACTTACCTTTCACCACTTTAACATCACATGTTTTCCGCTACAAATGTTTCACGATCACGCTACCTTAGCAGTAAAAAATAAAACCTCTCGCCAAAAGAAGAAAAAAAAAAAAAAAACTAGTTTTCTAACGAACACTAGTCAATAAACTAATCTATTAGTTATTAAAAATAATGGAGATGCTTGCTCGAAGAGACTAATTAATAGCGAGAAAGATGAGTTGTTTTGATTTTGCACCTTATTTCGTGATTGGTAACAAGATGAAATTAAACCTCACGTGTAAATCATTCTGTTAATTAAATCTTGTGGCATGTAGCTATAAATTAAATGCTTGCGATTAAAATAGCTGAAACACCCCGTCATATAACGGTTGCCTTATATCTAAAAAACATTCATAAGTGTTTCAATGCTTGAAAAAAAAAAGATTAAAAAAAAGCCTCCTATTACGAATTGTTTATTGCCGCTTTTTAACCATTGCTATCGTATCTTCATGTGCGATATTTGTAGCACCAACACGTGTGATATTTACATGGCATACTTCATCCTCTCCCAAACCGTAAATCGTAATTGGTCGTTAATTAGGACTGAAGTTGCTGTCTGTATTTTCATTTTAATTCCAGCATTAAAAGGAGGACAGTAGAACTTAGGCCATTCGAAACTCTTTTCACCGGAACTTCGTTTAATGGAAGTATTCCGTATCACTTATTTTGTTTTAATTAATTGTGATTATTTTATTTGTTTTGGTAAGTAAGCTCTACTCCCCTTAACCCCTCCAACTCATATTTTTAACCCTAAGTTATTCCAGTTTTTAATTTCTTACCAAAATGTAAAAAAAAAAATAAATAAATCCACCCAGTTGTATTAAAATCTGAGAACGTGGTTACATGACCTATTTTCCTGCATGAATTGAAATGAAATGACCCTGTTGGTTGGTTTTATTAGAAAATTGGAACATTCTTCCTATCTAGACATTGTTAGTTTCTTAATGAATATTTTTTACGTTGCACTGTTATTCTATAATATTTATGTTTTGCGCATGATTACTGACTTTCTAGCATTTCTGTGCTAGTATTCTGACTGTGCTAGCATTTCAAAGCACCCGTTGGGCCCATTAACGATATCACCTCCCTCCATGTTGCCACGCATAATAAAAATTCTTGCTGTATCTCCTCTAAGCTCACGAAATCATTTGCATAAAACAAAAATTATTGCAGGAAAAAAAATTCAGAGAAGCTGTGTTGCCACTTTTAACTATGAAAACACGCGTGGACGGGGAATATTTCGGGCGTAGTGTTGTCATTAATAACGCTTCTCGTTAAAAAAGACATTAACGAACAGGACGTTTAATTTGCATTGTGTGACTTAAACGGACGAAAAAAAGAAATAAAGAAAAATGTTCCCTCTAACAGGTTCGAATGGTTGTAGGTTCTCATGCATATGGAAATGTCTTTCTTTGAAATTAAAGAAAAAATAATAATTAATAAAAAAAATATAAAAAAACTACTGGTGTATTTCACATTGGTGCAGACAACTTTTTTAAAAGTAACATGCTAACAAGTTGCATAATAAGGAGCTTTATACAGTGTTCGTTCATTAATAGAGATTGATATGAAGATCTTGTGTTCGTAACATAATTTTAAAATTTCATTCTTTGCGTCATTACGCATTGAATTAATTAAATTAATGTAATCTTTTCATGCATGCAAAGTTTTTTGGCATTACTCTGGTCACGATATTCACTCACGCTCGGCTCTTGGCGATATTTATCAGCACTTAAAAGTCTGTGACGCCTCTCAGAATTTTAAAACTTTTGATATCATTAACAGGAGGAATCATGGTGCGAACTGTGATAGGGAAAATTTTAAAGAGCTTGTGTTGTCAGGGGAATTTTGCTTTATTTTTTTAGGGGGGGGGGGGTAAGGCTCTTGTTTTTCATGGTTTTTCGTGCTATTTAGGGAGAGTGCGCCATTGCTCTTAGAGGAGGGATAGTCATATAGCCCTGTCATTAAAAAATATTTTATTTGAGATATGACTTTGAAAACATTTTTATTGATAAGTGTAATTAGATTTATAACATTGGGAAAAATTTTTGGCTCTTTTTTTATTGGGGAGATAAATACTGAGACAACCCCTCAATAAATGAAAAAATCATACCCTTGTCCCGCCAAAAACCATTTTTTGACGTCAAAAGCACCGTGTGAAACTCAATTTAGCTGTCTTCGAATTGTTTAGTGTTTGCAACAATGAAACTTTCCCCAAAAATCTAACTCAAGTTAGAAGTAAATATATAGTGCTGTGAGTTTGTCAATGTGTGTGGGGGGGAGAGGGGTAGCGATGCAAACAATGTTTAAATTGTCTAATATTTCCGAACATATTAATTGTTGTGAGCTAGGAATAAGACGTTTTTGTAGCACGCTTCCTCCTGGAAAACGGAAACATGAAATTTGATCTGAAGGTGCAGATTATTTAAGAGATAATAGGTAAACATAGAAATAGGTAAATTAGATATAGATGGATAGATGCGTGTACTGTACAGAGATATAGATATTGATTGAAACAATTTTTATATTGCTGTTAAATTTATTTAAGTAGCCGCCGACGACGACCTAGCGTTAAGAGGTAAAAGTTATTTAAAGCAAATTTCTCCACATGGGACTACCTAAATTGGATGAAATGTTAATTTGCAAAACATTTGCATGCAAAATAATAGCATGAGTCAGTGGCGTACACAGTAGCACCCGCAGCGCGGGGGGGGGGGGCGAGGCTTGAGGGCTCACGATCCAGAAAAATAGCTTTATTAGTAACAACGAAAATATGTTTTATAGTTAAATGTAATTTTCTTCTGGGGTGGGGGGCACTTACAAATCTTGCAGGGGAGCGCACCTAGGTCTATATATGCTACTGGCCTGAGTAAAAGCGTCTTCTCAAAATGTCCCAAACCCAAAGCTGAAACAGAATAAATACCCTCGTGGAATAAAATATCAAAAATTTCTGGAAGAGTAGTGGTACATGTAAATAATGACAGTATGACATGCAGAGATTTCTAACGTCTCGCCTCTACAAGCACAGTATACTTATGGAAAAAAAAAAGAAATGTGCATCAAAAATTTAGCCTAGCGTATTTTCAGTCTTCGAAACACATTTTTGATATTTGAAACAAAAATGTTGTGTCATTTAAAGGGACCGGTGGGGGGGGGGGGTAGAGTAACTGAATTTCTTTCATAAAATTACATCTTATGCTTTATAATTTTCTTAAATACAACTGTCAAGAGTTCTTTGATAATAGATCACAATGATGCTCTTTCTCTGCTAACTGCCGTGTCATCCTTTAAAATTTAGTATTTTTTATGGAATTGGTTGTAACTATTTGCTTCGCTGTTTCTTTCTGTTTCGTTCCTGGAAAATAAATTTCGCTCCCCTGAAAAACGATAAGAAGTATTTTCAGGTCTTGGGGAAAAAAATAAAGAACTAGCAATATAAAATATCTCTGAACATATGTGTAATATATAAAGTATTCTTATGAAATATATTATTTGTAGCAAAACAAAAAGAATATTTTCGAAGAATAATATGAGAAAAATTGTCTTCTCATTTTATCGATCTTCTCTTGTAATACAGAATAACTTCGATTTAACGATACCCGATTTAACGATTTCCCCAATTTAACGATACATTTCATTGGTCCCGACTCATATGCCTTGAATTTAATGTTAAAACTTCCTCAATTTAACGATAGCTTTCCTCGATTTAACGATGATATCGGGCAGGGCCAAATTATCTCTCGTCAAACATACAGTAGTATATGTTTAAAATATTTTTCTATTTTACTTGCAACAGCATGAAACCTCATGTTCTAATAGTAAAAAGATTCATCCTTCAGTAACGTCCAAACTTCCAGCATTCCAAACACAATTTTTTTGCATCTTGAGAGGAGAGTGATCAGTCGAGAAAAATGAGGTCGAAAAAAGTGAAATTTTCTCAACAAAAGAAAACAAAGATCGATGAAATAACTTTGGAAATAATATAAATGCGCAGTTTTCTTATCGAAGCAAAATAACGTATGTTTAAGCGTTCACTTAATTATCAGTAGTTTAATCCGTTTAACCTCTAAGTATGCTTTCTCGATTTAACGATATCCTCGATTTAACGATAATTTTTTACAGTCCATAGGCAATCGTTAAATCGAGGTTATACTGTAACTCTATTTGTATTTTTATTACATGATCAGGATTTTATGACTTTGTTCTTTCCCCCCAAAAGTGATCGTAAACTTTGATTCATAGAACGTATCAAGAATAATCTAAAAATATATGTTAGGAAAAGGTATGTATATTTTTACACCAATACTTTATTTGTTAGTACAATTTTTAACTCTATCAAATTCATTTTTTAGCAATGACAAATTGCTATTTATTTTCATTTTCGACCTCAGTTGTCCTGAGTCCCCTTTTCTGTTAAGAGTCGAAGTTTGTCACAGTGTGAGTCCTGGTGCTCCACCGCCGCTGATGTCCACCAATCCCTGCTCCTTCTGGTGGTGGCGCGCATGTCCTTCACACACACCCCTGTCACAATTCATCATTGTAATAAAAACATAATTTGAACTCAGGGTGTCAAAATTAAAATTATTTTTTTTTTTCCTTTTTCGTTTTTATTCAAGGAGATTCTGGAACAAACTGTAGTCTAATTAACAAAGAAACTGCACATAATTAATAAGTAAAATCCTCTACTATGAAAGATTACTAGACACATTTCTTAGGAGCTGCATGAATTTGGGAGATAAAAAGTTGCACTTTCGCTTTCTAAGCACTTAATAGCACGCGAACTGAAAATAGCATGCTGTCTATTTCAATCTAAACTTTCAATCTGACCATTAACGCGCAAACGCCAGACAGTAACCAAAAAAGCCGGAACGCAACTGTTAATAACATAGTATCAAGAGTTCTGTGGATACATATTTTTACTTAATGACAGTCCTCAAATATCTCGCCGTTTAAAGGGTTGACCCGAAAAACTTAAATTATAGTGACCCACTCTTTCCAGTCCCGACTTGTTATGAGACTTTTGCCGGACAGCGACAAGGTTGAAGTTCTCGAGATAATGGAAACACAGTGGTGTTATTAACTCATCAATGAATTGATTGCCCGAGTTTCTGTGGCAAAAGAATGCCAGTCTGTTTTTTTCCCTCGGTTTAATTGGTTTCAGGGAGTGGGAAATTACCTGTTGGAATAGCTGAGTTGTATAGTTTATTTTTTGTCAGTTTTGGTTTGAATGAAAAGTAGAATCGAATTAAGTGTTGAGCAAACACTTCAAAGCAGTTCGTTTCTATTATATAGTTTAGTTTAAAGCTTTTTTTTTTGACAAAGTGGTTGTATTTTCTTCGTGGAATGCGTTTATCCTGAACTTATTACTCTACACTGTTAAAAAAATGTCCTGAAAATAACGAAAAAACATACGGTAGCTGAGTTGTCGGAGTGTTTCCGTTTAGTTAATTATATTTCCGTGATTTTACTGAAGCTCGGTTCGTCATTTTTCCGTTCTTCATTTTTTCGGTTCTTATTATCCGTTATAGGCTTATACCTATACGCTTTGACTTATATATATACATGCAAGATGGAGAATTAGTTAAATTTTGCAAATTAACAAGCGCTTTTATAGCAGCTTAATATCAATAGCAAATTATATGTGGAAGTTCAATAAATTAGTCCTTTAAGTGTCGCAAAATGCGTAGATTATGTAGAACAACAAATGCACAAATTGAAATTTTAAGAAACATTTGAAAATTTGAGAAACAATATAAACATATAAAAAGAACAAACATGGGTAATGTGCTGCCTTCTCTTTTTCTTTTGTTCTTTTTATATGTTTATATTGTTTCGTACATTTTTAAATGTTTCTCTAAAGTTTCTTAAAATTTCAATTTGTTCATTTGTTGTTTTTTCCAATCTACACATTTTGCGCCACTTAAAGGACTAATTTATTGAACTTTCATATATAATTTGCTATTAATATTAAGCTACTATAAAAGCGCTTGTTTATTTTGCAAAATTTCAATAATTTTCCATCTTGCATATATAAGTATAAGAGTACAGGTATAAGCCTATAACGTAAAAATGTGGGTGATTAAAATATGGGAAAATGAGAAACAGAAAAATAGAGCAATTAAAAAAGGAGCGTAAACTAGCTCACCGGAAAATTATATATACATAAGACAAAATGATGAGCAAAAATGTAAACTTAAAACTCTTACGAATTTTGTTTTTTAGAAAAAGTTTGAAAATGTCTGCTCATACTTCAAACTCTTAAACATCTTGCCTTTAAAAAAAATACTAAAGCAATACAAGAATTGGCTTCTTTTTTTTTCATTAAAAATTTTAGTTCATTAAAATATCATATTTTTTTTGAAAAGATTACATCAATCTCGCATAAAATACTCAAATATTTTGAAGATGGAATGATCAATGCATAGTATTTCCGAGCGCATAACTTCAAAAAATTAAAAAGTATTAACAAGGTGCATTCTTTTGAAAATATTTTCTCTTATGTTTGAATAAAAACTAAGTTCTTCCGAAAGTTCTTTTTTTTCCTTTCTGAATTTGAAACATTCGTGGTTCCTTAAAAAAAAAAAAAATCCTGTATTTTTACTGATTTCCTCTATTTTCATATATATTTACGTTATGGTGTTCATAGTGATCAACACTTTCAGAAATGCACTCTCAAAATTAACGATATTTTCTTTGTTTTTGATGAAATCACTTCTAAGAATATTCTCCGAGCGAACATTTCGTCATTTTTTGGGGATGAATTTCGTCAAATGTAGCGAAATATTTGACAACATTAATTTCGTCACATTAACGAAGTAAAGTCATAAAGTAAAAAAGCTAAGTTTTGAGACTAAGCTTTTAAATCTTGATATAAAATTACAAAAATCATTTCAATAAATTTTACTAACCCTCAGCACCAGTAAGTTTATACATGCAACTCCTAAAATGCACAATTGGTTTACATCATGAAATAACTAGCTGTTAAGTCTGGACTCAGATTAAAATAAAAATAGCAGTAACAAAAATAGAAATTCTTACCTCCTATCTTCAATAAAACTTGCTCAAAAAAGGCAACAATAGAGCGAGTAGATTTTAAAATGTACTAACACGCCCTTTTGTTGCCCATTTTGATTCTATCCATTGCGATAAACGAAGTCTTCTTAAAAATGTTAAGCAAGAAACAAAATGGTACACATAATAACGTCCTGAGGAATACGATTAAATAACATTAGCATGTGATGTATTTTGTAAAGTAACTATCCAAACGACGAGACACAGGTGTCCTCTTTTCCATGCTAATGCGAATAATACAAGTCGCTTTCATAGAAGCTTAAACATGCATATTAATTCTCGATGACTTTGCGTTTCTTTTGCTGTGCACTTTGATTCAGTTATGAACCATTTATGCTGCCAAAAACTAAGTCGTATCTGCGCACGCAAAACTATTCAGACTGTCTCTAACTTCCTCGTTCGATATATTTCAACCACAAAACCGGGTAAATTCCGTTTTTTGTTTCTCCAACTTGGTAATTCACGGAATAGTTCCGTTAGAGAGATTTGCCCGGTGGCCAAACTGGCGAAGGGACCGCTTTAGACGGTCCTGCTTCAAACTAGAGAAAGGGTTAGATTACCCACCTAAACTGAAGTTCCCATCTTTATTGAAGTAGCTGGCGCCCTAACCTGACCGGCAGCAGTCTGCTTCGTTACATTTTGTTGACAGACTTTTCTTCATGTATTGCTTTTTGTAGCCTTTTTACTACTTTTTCGTGGTATTAGAAAATCCATCGAAATATTCTCCTCTTAAATCATTTCTTAATTTGTCTGTCTTAAAAACATTAATTCTCTTCTTATATCTTTTCTTATTTTTCCGTATGTATACATCCTTTAATAGATCTGTTACCTAGAAGCTGCTATCTTGGGCACTTAGAGTCCAAGTTCCGGAGCCAGAAGCTAAGTAGAATTTTATATGTATTTATTTTCTTGTTTTTCCTTATAATGTCTTTTTGAGAGTGCCACAAATATGTTGGACTTTGTGCAGCTTATTTCGGGTTTTATTGTCATAGTTTAGAAAAATCTTTTAGCACTATGGTAAAACGTATTTCCAAAGTTTCAGTGCCATAGGAAATTATTATTATTATTTTTTTTAAGTAAAGAAATAAACCCACAAGTACACAGAAAAAGTAGTGCAGAACTATAAAAAGGATAAATTGAATAGATTTATAAAAGGAAATCTATAAATCTGATGAGAATGAGACAAAAATGAAAATATTAATTTACTCCGAACGTGTTTAGATACCTTAATGGATACTCATACATAGAGAATCACGATAAATAGAAAAGCTATAGATACTGAAACTTTCTAATGAATATAACTTTATCATGCTGTCTGTTCCTCCAATTATGCAAAAAGAGTTATTACTGTACTTCGAAAAAAAAGAAATTGTACAACTACAAAATAAGATATTCTACACAGAGAATCAGCATCAAGATACTGAAAATTTTCAATGAATATAACTTTATTATGCAGCCTTGTTTCCCAATTATACAAAAATAGTTATTACTCTACTTCGAAAAAATATTGTTACAACAATTAAGACATTATGAGATATGCTATCAGAGAAGGAACATTAACGGGTGAAATGTTCAAAGGTTGCGGCATCAGGTTTTATTAATAGAAGCAGCAACATTTTTTTCTTCTTTCAAAAATGGACTAAAGGTAGAGGTTGAAGAGCATTTGTTTTTCTTTTTTTATTTATTTATTTATTTTTTTTTTATGGATGTCATCTTGATTGATTTGACGTCTTTTAGCAACACTCTTCAGAGAATCCTGATTGTTAGATTTAGATTGGTAGCTATTTGATTCGCAGTTTTGACACATGATGACTTATTTTTCCGTTACTCAAATTTCTAAGAAGAAATAAGATAGCTACTGTGTTGGAGCAAAAAGGAAAATTTTTATAAGCTATCCATCTTCAAACAACCGGGTGATATAATTACGTTCAAGCTACTTAAACGAATATCTGAAAAATCTATAGTCTTCGGCTAAATGGGTTTTTCGTGACAGGGTAAAAGCACAAAATATGGGGGGTTTTTTTGTGTCACATATAATTAACACGATTAAGAATAAAATAAAAAGATTAAGCATAAAACGAAGTTCAAATTCTGAAATTAGGATCATTTGAGTTTAAAGCCTTAAACGAATAATCTTAACTATAAGTTTATTTTTATTAAATAAAGCAAAGGCTTGCTTATACGAGATGGCTGCTACTATTTATAACGTTGCCAGGCAGTCTCTCGTCGTACAGATTATCCGCCTATGGTTGCTTGTTCATTGTACAATAGGGTGGGCCGAAAAAACACTTTTTTTTTATTTCGAATTTGTAATAGCGCGGAAAAGATGCGAATTATGAAGACAAAAGAAGGGGAAAAAAATTATCGAAATCGGTTGATATCTTCCGATCGCGCATAAGGCCTAAAGTTTGACAAAAAATGAAAAAACTTCATTTTCGCGATTTTTTTTTTAAATTTTTGAATTGGATGTTTTCGAAATGTAATAGTGCGGAAAAGTAGCTAATTGTGAAGACAAAAAGGAGGAAAAAAAAATTTCGAAATCCATTGATATCTTCCAATTGCGCATAAGGCCTAAAATTTGACAAAATATGAAAAAAAACTTCATTTTTGCCATTTTTTTTGAAAAAATTTTGAATGAGATGTTTTTACAATTTTTTCGCTAGGAAAAGTTGATATTTATGAAGACAAAAAGAGGGATAGACAAGAAGTTCTGTCAAGAACTAAACGAGCCTACTTTCCCGTACATCGACATCGGCAATCTAGCATCTAATCAATATTCTCTTGAATATCTGAAACTGAAAATTATGTCAAACCTACCTTTATAACACTTAAAGCTGATTTCTAAAAGCAAAATATACCCCTCTCATCAGATGATCAGGACACGTAAAAAGTAAATAAACGAGTAAATAAAGTTTTGTCGCACCTTTTAAAGAATGTAACTGCTATAGTTCTTCCGTAGAAAAATTTCACAATCGCTTTCAAATGAAAAAAAAAAAAAAATAAAAGTACAAAGAACATCAAAACACATTTTATCGAAGAAAGAAAAAAAACCTCGTTCGTTAATAAAATATCTCGAATTTTATTTTTAATCCGTTGCCAGTTGTTAAATATAAGTAAAGAATAAAATGCTCTCGTGAAATAACAATTTTTGTAATCAAAAAAAAAAACATATCGTCTGCCAAAAAAAAAAAAAAAAATAAATAAATAATAATAATAATAATAATAAATTAAACAAAAAAAATGAATAAATAAACAAAAAATCGTCTGCCCAGTCAGTCATTTTTTTCTGAGCCTGAATTTCCGCCATGTTTGCGGAGTCGGAGTCGGAATCAGAGTCCTCACAGAAGATTTTTCAGAAAAGTACTTTACATACATTTTTTATCAAAACCGTTTTCTTACACAGTTAGTTTGAAGGAAATCCGCCTTTAAGTTCAGAATCAACATTCAATTTAAATTTCCCAGCAGGCGCTCATGTTAAAATTTTTTGAACGGTTCATCATTGAACGAAAAATGGTTCAAATTGAAAAGTGAAATATGGGAATGAGTCTCTCCGAGATCTTTCGAACAAAAAAAGTTTATTCAATTCGGACGGTTCACTTAAAAGTTATTAGGTGGGGAAAGGTTGCTTGATCGGTTCAATGTTAAACCAAAAATGTTCAAATTTAAAATTTAAATACGGTAATAAAGTATCCTTGCCGAGATCTTTCGAACAAAAAAAGTTTGTTTAAATCGGACTGTTCACTCAAAAGTTATTAGGGGTGAGAGCTTGTTTGAACGGTTCAATGTTGAACGAAAAATTGTTCAAATCAAAAATGTAGATACGGGAATGAAGTATCCTTGAAAAGATCTTTCGAACAAAAAAAAGTTTGTTCAAATCGGACTGTTCATTCAAAAGTTAGTATCGCGGGACCGGTTATTTGAACGGCTCAAAGTTGAACCAAAAATTGTTCAAATCAAAAAATCAAATACGGGAATGAGCTGTACTCGCCGAGATCTTTCCAACAAAAAAAAGTTTGTCCAAATCGGAATGTTCATTCAAAAGTTATTAGGGGGGGACAGACAGACTGACAGACCGACCGACAGACCGACACACAAATTCCCCATCTCAATACCCTACTTTCAAATTTTTAATTTTTCGATATTCATTTTACCTCTTTATTTTTTTAACTTGGCGATTTTTTTTGGACTTGGCGATATTTTTTAGATGCATTAAGAGCCGTTTTTTTTTAAGAATCAGGCAGTCAAAAAACTTGACGTTTTTGATTTTGCTGAAAATTTCAGAATATGGTCTTTATTTAAAATTATTAAACACGTGTTTTTTTATTTTTTCAAAAAAAAATTTTTTCTTTCCGTTTTGGGAGGTCAAAGTTGGACTTTGCTCTTTTTTTCAATAAAAACATGCCAACTTAGATGAGCCAATACTTTTTGCTTTAGGAGTGAACCGTGGAACTGACAATTATTTTGTGTTCTACTATATCCCCACTAACTGTAAGTACATAAATATTTGTGGACGACTCTTGGCACAAAGGTCAGAGGTCACTCAAAGTTGGACGAAAAATAGTTTTTTAATGCAACTTTGACCGACCAAATCTTCTTGTGGAGACGGTGCACCACGGTAGTGTATATATCAGTAAATACCCACCAAAGAGTAGTATCCAAAAACATAAAGATATGTGTGGTTGATATTTTGCTTATCGAAATATTTGAATCTGAAGTTGCAGAAATCGCAAAATCACGTGACTTTGAGGGTCATTATCTCCTTGCAGCATGAGTGACCAGATACAAAACTAGTTGGAGTAGAAGCCTTTCTTGTCCCAGAAACACAATCCGTTAACAAACCTATGGCTACTCTTTCAGTTTTTGCATAATTCTTCTCTAAACTTTGAAAAATGAGTGTTTTTCGGCGTTAAGAAAAAAGGCCAATTACCTGTTTTAAAATAGGTATTGCTGTTATTTGTAGCATTATTATATCCCAACTTCCTAACTAGCTGAAATGGCATCTAAAGATGGTTATACAGTTGAAACCAAATTGAAAATGAATTGTCGAAAATACTCAGTATACGTCAAAAACCATATTTTTTTATTTGTCCAGGCGAC